>AWOL01S0010137.1:27024-41772 GCA_000715115.1 Nicotiana otophora
GTATAAATGCATGAAATGCATAAGAAATACGTTAATAATATTTTCTCGGAATGTCATAAAAATAATATGCCTTAAGAAATACGTTAAAAAAATTTTCTCGGAATGTCATAAAAATAATATGCCTGTCGGATAAATTTTATCAAATACGTATTTTTCTGAGACCCATGAATAGAAGATATAATAATAATTCACATGGAGAATCAAGAATATAGACACCCCTAATATTTCTATGAATAGAGTCATTTATAGCAATTGTGTGTTTGCTCGTTTCTTTCAGTATCATTTGGGTCATGCCAAAAAGAAAGAAGGGATAGCCTTAACATACCTGAGCCGATTCTCTTGATAATCCCTCTAACACACGTTAATTGCGACAACACGCAACGGCAAATCGAAGTAGGAAAAAATTCGTATGATATTCTTGAGAAAGATTGTACCGTACTCCTTTAGATTTACAAATCCCGCGTTGCTATAATATTAAATAGTCTTCGTATGAAATGTTGAAGCAATTATGTTACCAAAATGATATCTCTTTGCAATTTTATTAAGAAATCTCGTTGCTATGTAGATGAAATACAAGCATTTCACTTAATAACTTAGGAAGATGTCTTTGTATGAAAAAATGAAGCCACTCATGTTGCTAATGCAAATTCTTATTTTTGCTGAAGCCTTACACGTTACATAGTAGTTATAAGCATCCAATTTTGTGAATTAGAGAGACTTTTAAGTCTTGGTGGTGTGGGGCCCACTTTGTAAGATGACTAAGCCACAAAATTCTCTTAATGTACCACATTATTATATGGATTTAAGAGTCATATCTAACTTTGCTCTTGGCTGCCACGTTAGGTTCAAGAGTTTATCCAAACTCTTAATTAATCACTAATTCATTATTTAACTAATTAATCTCCCATTAACCAATAATCAATCAATTACCCACATAATTAAGAATTATCTCTAATTACTTAAAATACTACTCACTTTTAACACACCTTATACACCTTACTATTATGACCATATAGTACCTTGTATGGTACTAGTCCATAAATACTGGGTATTTTAGCTCGGGCTGTATTTTATCCCAAAATGTCAAACTTTGACGAAATTCATTTTCTTCGATTTGCTTACCCTCTCACCTTCACAAATTTACTCGTCACTTGTTTGAAATAGCATAATGCTTATAATCTCAAAATAATCTCATTCCCAAACTTACGTCGATTAACTTGCGACGAAACTTTAACGAACGAAAATATGGGGTATAACATCATTCCCCCCTTTGGAACATTCGTCCTCGAATGTTGACTGATGCACTTATCATTCTCATAACCCATAGCTCTTACGAATACTTTAATACTCTTCTTGCCATTTAGGCAACTGCTCTTTGAATAAATTCAAAGGCCAAGGCATTCCCCCCTTTAGGTCTCTTTCTCACACCATGACTTGTGATCGGAATTCTTCCAATCTCGTAATTATCGCTACCTTTTATCATCCAGCATGTACGACTCTGACCTTGTGAGTGCGCCTATGCGACTCTTCTCTCCTTGTTTCTCTAGCTTTTAGCCAATCTCTAGCCCTCACTTTGTAAACATATACCGAGCTCGATTTGATGTCCCTCTGGGCATCTATAGGTATACTGAAGTTCTTCGCTCGGTACTTTGTTGAATTTACGAATATTTTTATATCTTATTTCATAGACCTGGTTATTCATCCGTATGACTTTACTTCATCTAGGTGGGTCATACTATACCATAACTCTTACTTCGATTTATCGTTGTTGAGGTTTGCTACCAAATTCCAGCTTACTCTTGTTGCTTATCCCATATGTATAAATCTAGGTCTTTTAATACTTCCTCATTACTGTTCATCTTAAGAATGACATCCTAATCTTATCTCATACTTTGTGACTTTTGTCCATCCATTGTTGATTCACCTCAATATTGATTTACAATATACCACTGATAACTTGAAACTTCTTATGTAACACTGATGCTAGGTCTCACGTCTCATCGGGGACATTTGGAGTAATTAGATTGATCCACCTAGGGGCGATACTATACTTCCATAACCATATTTTGTAGCATCCCAATGTGATCCTCCTTATGAGGGTATTTTAATCCTTTACAATTCATCAAATCATTACTCAATCGAAGGCCCAAATGTCATCCTTTATCTATCACAATTACCCCTTATTCTATTACCAGGGCAGCATTCCATCTCTTCTAATGCTACTAGTCTTAGACTCATTTGAGTTCATTCAGGCTATACTGAGCTTTCCATAACTTAGAGAAACCATCAGCTCTCTTGTTTTCATGAGCTTAATCCCGAGGACTTATCTATTCTCATCACGTTCTCACTCGCTCTTTCTTATCCTTACTCATGTCTTCCTAAAATATTGCCGTTTTACCATACTTTAGCTTGCGACCTACTCGTATCCATTTATACTGCTCGCAACCTTCCTTCAATTTGCTCGCCCGATAGATTTCCTTATGTTATTCTGGAACATCAAGCGAGATATCACATCGTCTCTAACTCTTCTTTAATTTCTTAATCAGGCTTCTCGATACCTAGAAATCATAGGCTAGAAGATATGCCACTGACGACGACGCTATCATTCCTACATACTGAATCCCAACGCTTCTAGACCTTCATCTTAAAGTTATAGAGTATTCACAATCTTCTGCACCTGAGTATCTCGTACGTTGTTCACCTTTACCTTACTTGCCTTAAAATCTCGCATCACGTCTTCTATATCTTTCACGACATCGCTTTAACACAGGTATAATTCACATCCACAACTTGAAGCTCTATTATAATACTTGCACCTCTAGTGCATACACAATCCGGTGAGAGCTTCATACTGACTCCTTAGGAGGCTGGTACTTTTCTGACTGGCTTAATCGTAGACACGTTATAGAATATGGCTATTGTACTATCTCTCTTGTACCTCTGACATTTAAGAGTGATCATGTAATGTTCTCAATCGCAGGGTCTATAATTTTCTAGGTCTAATAATCAGACTCCTGATTTACTTAGTTGGTGTAACTCTTTAGTTTCCTCTTCCCTCTGATCAACCTTTATGTAGGCTTAAGCTATCTTTCGATCTGCGGCTCATGGTACGAGTTATTACTTTATCCTTTCATAGACACTATGGAATATCCGTGATACCATCATCTAACAATTCAATCCCTTGTCTATGACCCGAACTCAATTCTTTCTTTTAACTTATACCAGAGTCTTCTACAACTGTATGATTGTCAACATAAATGCTGCATGGATAATGCTCCGAAATCTTGAGTGTGTTCATAATGTAACTAACTCTGGATCATTGATTGAATAATTCCTTTCGTTCCATCTCAGCTTACTTTAAACGTAAGCAATTACTTTTCCTGGTCTTTCTACCCCCTTGTTCCGTGCATACTTAGCTTATCTTAGTTCCCATGCATGTCGGAATTTTGTGTAATTCATATGGTCTCGAATATTACTTTTAGTTTCATTTCCCGCTCATTAGCCGCGCTAGGTGCCACTTCCTTATGGAGTGCATACAATGTTGTTGTGAGACCGTTGTTACAAGACCATTTCCTCTTTTGGTCACTCTGCTTAGGTTGAAGCCTTCTTCCTTATTTCCTCATCTAGTCTTTCGTTGTAGTATTTAGGGGGACCTTCTGGCTGTTGTAAAGTTACAAACTTATCACATCGTATCCTTGACGGAATTTTTTGATGTTCTTCCTTGCCTATAATTATCTGTAGTTACTTATTTCCATGACCTTGTGCTTGTAGGGTTGCTTCTGAACTGAAGTTTTGACTGTCTTCCCAGTGAGACTATCTTTTGTTTCCATAACATTCATACGATACCTTTAACTACCCCAACTCTTATCTGAATATTTCTCAAGTATTACAATGACATTACAGCGAGGCTAAATTCACTATATTGGGTTTTACTATATTTATCTTGCACAATATGATATCTCGTCTTTAACCTCCTGTTTATCCATAACTAGGCACTTCCCGAATCAATTACTAACTACTCGTTGGCCCATTCTCATATCAATATTTCGCGTAATCTTTCTTGGGTTATTTCCTTTGTCTTAACTTACATCTCGCACTGGCTCCTTATCTATCAATAACATCTCGGGCAGGGACCCTTACTTCCTTTCCTTGATGTCGTGTTTGCATAATGTTCTGGAATCATAGCATATTTATAGGATTTGAATGAGTGCAATCTCATCCCTTTCTCATTTTTATCGCATTATTCCTTTACCATTCCATAGTTACTAGAATCACTTAATGCCACATCACTCCATATTCCCCCCCTTTAGGGGAGCACTAAGATTTAGTGCTACGATGATCTATGTATAGATGTTTTACCTTCTCATCTTTGGCATATTTTCACATCATCGATGATCCTTACTTGCCTCGCGGTAATCCTTCTGTACCAAGGATGACAAAATTCCTTACTCGCGATGGTGACACTTAGTATAACTGGCACATACAGTCCCTTAAGCTTAACTTTGCTCATATTGCTTGCTTTAGGGAAGTGTCTTCCTGAATAACTATTCTCTGAATTTCTCATGAATCTTCTTTCGTTGTCCATTCTACTATCACCGGAACATAATCTGAAATTCTCATGATGCTGACTATTATCCAATCACTCAGTACTCACGTTTAGTTTATCTTGTTCACCAGCACATATTGATTTCTATTATTCTGGGGTCTAACTCTTTCTTCTGGTAATCACGTTAGAGTCATGAACTTATTTCTCGAAATGAGGATATGACTTCATGGCCTATACTCTTTTGTTGTCTCAAGGCCTGTCACATCTCGTCTTTTCCTTCACTTATAGACTCTGTAATACTATTATTTTTTTGATCTACCATTGTTATCCATGTATCACATCTTACTCATAATGGTTCATTAACTCTATTCTTATTTCCCTGCTAGTATTTCTGTCTATCACTTTATTCTGAGAACTTAAGCAAGATACTCCCTTTGCTTTTAGTTCCCCTTGCTCTATCCACTGGCTCTTCGGGTTGCCTAACATTCTTTCTCTACTACGGATGGGAGCCACACTAAGGTAATATCTATCCCTTCCATGCTTCTAGTGCCTATCTTTGTAGTACTCATATCTAGCTGTACTATTTTAGAGTGCACCATCTGAGTGTCTTACAAGGAGATCTATTAGCACATTTGCAATATCCTTCGAAAATGTCAGCTAACGCAAACAATCCATCCACTATTTTGGGTCACTCTAAACCCAGACAGATCCTAATATTCGTCCTTCTCTTATACTATTTTTGTTAGCCCCCGTAAGGCACAAATGAGATGGGTGTGGCCAATTGTACATACCTCTGTTATTGTTGAAACTTGTATCTATCTTCTGAATCTCTCGTTACTTTTCACCATATGGATGGATAGATATTCTTGCCTTAAGGCTGCTTATCAAGAAGCTTACACGTCTTAGTACCCCACATTTTCTGCTGAAGACCTTACATTTACTTATCATAAGCATCATGAAAAATCGAGTTCCTCTGACTCAACTCTTCTACAGCCACATGTAACCTCTTACCAATTGTCTTTCTGGATGTAGGTATCGTCGTATTACGAATAAAACAGAATTTAGGAGTTCAAATTCTTACAACTGAGCTCTACCACACGATCTAGAGTAAGAAGCAAGAGTGACAGTCCAAAATGCCCTGTAGACTCCTGCTTATAAGTGTGGTGCACGATACACCCATAAACAAGACTCTACTAGACACGGCTTGTAGACTCCCTAGCACAGAACTGCTCTGATACCACTTTTGTCACGACCCAAACCGATGGATTGCGACGACCATCCGGTACCTTACTCAACCGAGTACCAACATAATGTGTCTTTTCATATCATACTATCATAGATAACTGAGCCGGAAATGCTTCCGTGAGATAAGTAGAATACAACATGTAAAACCAACTTATACATAAGACATACGGCCCTATAAGACCAAAATAACTACACGTATACTGAACATAGGCCGACAAGGCTATACAATCTTTTACGTACATGACATTTATCTACAAGTCTCTAAAAATACATAATTGTCATAAAGGTCGGGACAGAGTTCTTCCATACCAAACCATACACGTCTAAATCATACTGACCAAACAAGCAACTCCGGAGCAAATGGAGTGCACCAACATCTTCCGCTGAGCTGATAGCCTACTTGGAGGGCTCTCAACCTGTCTATCGGGACCTGCGGGCATGAAACACAGCGTCTCCAGGCAAAAAGGAATATCAGTACAAATAATGTATCGAGTATGTAAGGAATAAAAATCAATAAATAATAGACATGAGAGAAACATGGAGTAAAAGACTCGGCATATACGTCTGCATAGCTCTGTGAATCATTTTATTTTTATAATGTCATGCATATGCATATAAATGACATACCATGCATATGTATATGTGTTCATAACATCATCAAGCCTCTGAAGGCATCCCATCATATCATTTTGGCCATTGTGGGCAATTCATCAACGTATACCAGCTGATCAGTTGGTGGTGCGTATATAACGCCATAACCTTTTCCCATATCCCATATACATATAATATACGCGTATATAATGTCATCTGGTCATGGGTCAATGTACATGTATAAATGCATGAAATGCATAAGAAATACGTTAATAAGATTTTCTCGGAATGTCATAAAAATAATATGCATGTCGGATACATTTTATCAAATACGTATTTTTCCGAGACCCATGAACAGAAGATATAATAATAATTCACATGGGGAATCAAGAATATAGACACCCCTAGTATTTCTATGAATAGAGTCATTTATGGAAATTGTACATTTGCTCGTGTCGTATAGATCATGCCAAAATGAAAGAAGGGATAGCCTTAACATACTTGAGCCAATTCTCTTTTGCGAAAACACGTAACGGCGGATCGAAGTAGAGAAAAATCCGTATGAATCATTGAAATATTGCACTGTCAATTATATATTCTTGCTAAGATGTAATATCGTATAAATCATTGAAAGATTGCACCGTCTATTGTATATTCTTGGTAAAAGGCAACCTTACTATCATNCTTATAGACTCTGTAATACTATTATTTTTTTGATCTACCGTTGTTATCCATGTATCACATCTTACTCATAATGGTTCATTAACTCTATTCTTATTTCCCTGCTAGTATTTCTGTCTATCACTTTATTCTGAGAACTTAAGCAAGATACTCCCTTTGCTTTTAGTTCCCCTTGCTCCATCCACTGGCTCTTCGGGTTGCCTAACATTCTTTCTCTACTACGGATGGGAGCCACACTAAGGTAATATCTATCCCTTCCATGCTTCTAGTGCCTATCTTTGTAGTACTCATATCTAGCTGTACTATTTTAGAGTGCACCATCTGAGTGTCTTACAAGGAGATCTATTAGCACATTTGCAATATCCTTCGAAAATGTCAGCTAACGCAAACAATCCATCCACTATTTGGGTCACTCTAACCTCAGCCGAATCCTGATATCCGTCCTTCTCTTATATACTTTTGTTAGCCCCCGTAAGGCATAAATGAGATGGGTGTGGTCAATTGTACATACCTCTGTTATTGTTGAAACTTGTATCTATCTTTTGAATCTCTCATTGCTTTTCACCATATGGATGGATAGATATTCTTGCCTTAAGGCTGCTTATCAAGAAGCTTACACGTCTTAGTACCCACATGTTCTGCTGAAGACCTTACATTTACTCATCATAAGCATCATAAAAAATCGAGTTCCTCTGACTCAACTCTTCCACAGCCACATGTAACCTCTTACCAATTGTCTTTCTGGATGTAGGTATCGTCGTATTACGAATAAGATAGAGTTTTTAGAAATTGAGTTCTTACAACTGAGCTCTATCACACGATCTAGAGTAAGAAGAAAGAGTGATAGTCCTAAATGCCCTGTAGCCTCCTGCTTATAAGTGTGGTGAACAACTCACCCATATACAAGACTCTACTAGACACGACTTGTAGCTAGGACAGAGCTGCTCTGATACCACTTTTGTGATGACCCAAACCGATGGGCCGCGACGGGCACCCGGTACCTTACTCAATCGAGTACCACATAACGTATCTTTCTATCATAGGTAAATGAACCGGAGTAAACCATGAGGGAATAAACTTATACATATGACATACTGGCCTATAAGACCAAAACGATCACTCGTATGCTGAACATAGGCCGACAAGGCCATACAATCTTTTATATATATGACATCTATCTACAAGACTCTAAGAATACGTAATTGTCATAAAGGTCGGGACAGAGCCCCGCCATACCAAACAATACACATCTAAATTATACTGACCAAACAAGCAACTCCGGAGCAAATAGAGTGCACCAACATCTTCCGTTGAGCTAATCGCCTACTTGGAGGCCTCTCGACCTGTCTATCGAGACCTGCGGGCATGAAATGCAACATCCCCAGGCAAAAGGGATGTCAGTACAAATAGTGTACTGAGTATGTAAGGAATGAAAATCAGTAAATAATAGACATGAGAGAAACATGGAGTAAAAGACTCGACATGTAAGTCTGAATAACTCTGTACGTCAGGAAATGCTCATAGTGTCATGCATATGCGTATGAATGCCATGTCGTGCATAGGTACATATGTTCATAACATCATCAAGCCTCTGAGAGTATCCCATCATATCATCTCGGCCACTGTGGGCAAAATCATCAACGTATACCAGCTGATCAGGTGGTGGTGCGTATATAATGTCATAACCTTTTCCCATATCCCATATGTATATAATATACGCGTATATAACGCCATCTGGTCATGGGTCAATGCATATGTATAAATGCATGAAATGCATAAGAAATACATTAATAATACTTTCTCGAAATGTCATAAAAATAATATGTCTTAAGAAATACGTTAACAAGATTTTCTCGGAATATCATAAAACTAATATACCTGTCGGATAAATTTTATCAAATACGTATTTTTCTGAGACCCATGAATAGAAGATATAATAATAAGCCACATGGAGAATCAAGAATATAGACACCCCTAATATTTCTATGAATAGAGTCGTTTATAGAAACTGTGCGTTTGCTCGTTTCTTTCAGTACCATTTGGGTCATGCCAAAAAGATAGAAGGGATAGCCTTAACATACCTGAGCCGATTCTCTTCACAATCCCTCTAACACACATCAATTGCGACAACACGTAATGGCGGATTGAAGTAGGAAAAAATCCGTATGATATTCTTGAGAAAGATTGTACCGTACTCCTTTAGATTTACAAATCCCGCGTTGCTATAATATTAAATAATCTTCATATGAAATGTTAAAGCAATTACGTTACCAGAATGATATCTCTTTGCTATTTCATTAAGAAATCTCGTTGCTATGTAGATGAAATACAAGCATTTCACTTAATAACTTAGGAAGATGTCTTTGTATGAAAGAATGAAGCCACTCACGTTGCTAATGCAAATTCTTATCTTTGCTGAAGCCTTACACATTACATAGTAGTTGTAAGCATCCAATTTTGTGAATTATAGAGACTTTTAAGTCTTGGTGGTGTGGGGCCCACTTTGTAAGATGACTCAGCCACAACATTCTCTTAATGTGCCACATTATTATATGGATTTAAGAGTGATATCTAACTTTGCTCTTGGTTGCCACGTTAGGTTCAAGAGTTTATCTAAACTCTTAATTAATCACTAATTCATTATTTAACTAATTAATCTCCCATTAACCAACAATCAACCAATTACCCATAAAATTAAGAATTATATCTAATTACTTAAAATACTACTCACTTTTAACACACCTTATACACCTTACTATCATGGCCATGTGGTACCTTGTATGGTACTAGTCCATAAATATCGAGTATTTTAGCTCGGGCCGTATTTTATCCCAAAATGTCAAACTTCGACGAAATTCATCTTCTTCGATTTGCTTACCCTGTCACCTTTACGAATTCACTTGTTTGAAATAGCATAATGCTTATAATCGCATTCCCAAACTTACGTCGATTAACTTATGACGAAACTTTAACGAACCAAAACATGGGGTATAATAATTACAAATTCCTAGCGATGTCATTTGGGCTGACAAATGCCCCAGCAGCATTTATGGATTTGATGAATCGGGTGTTCAAGCCCTATTTGGATTCTTTTGTGGTTGTATTCATTGATGATATCTTGATTTACTCCAGCAGTCAAGAGGAGCATGAGCAACATCTTCGGAATGTGCTTCAGAATTTGAAGAATAATCAGTTATATGCCAAATTTTCAAAATGTGAATTTTGGTTAGACTCAGTTGCCTTTTTGGGGCATGTTGTATCGACAGAAAGCATAAAAGTGGATCCTACGAAGATTGAGGCTGTTCAGAATTAGCCTAGACCTGCTTCAGTTACAGAGATTCGGAGTTTCCTGTGTTTGGAAGGTTATTATCGTCGGTTCGTGGAGGGAATTTCATCTATAGCAAGCCCATTGACCATACTGACCCAGAAAGGTATTCTATTCGGATGGTCAGACGAGTGTGAGTTGAGCTTTCAGAAGCTCAAGACTGCTTTGACTACGACGCCAGTGTTGGTATTACCCACAGGTTCAGGATCTTATACGGTATATTGTGATGCATCTCGTGTTGGGCTTGGTGCAGTATTGATGCAAGATGGCAGGGTGATTGCATATGCGTTGCGGCAGTTGAACATTCACGAGAAGAGTTATCCTGTTCATGACTTAGAATTGGCAGCCATTGTTCATGCGCTGAAGATTTTGGAGGCATTACCTCAACGGTGTCTCGTGTGAGCTATTTACTGATCACCGTAGCCTTCAGTATCTGTTCAAACAAAAAGATCTTAATTTGAGGCAGAGAAGATGGTTGGAGTTGTTGAAAGACTATGATATCACCATTTTCTATCACCCCAAAAAAGCTAATGTGGTGGTCGATGCTTTGAGTAGAAAGGCTGTGAGTATGTGCAACTTTGCTTATATTTCGGTTGGTGAGAGACCGTTAGATGCAGATGTCCAAACTTTGGCTAATCAGTTCGTGAGGTTAGATATTTCAGAGCCCAGCCAGGTTCTAGCTTGCACAGTCGCTCGTTTTTCTTTATATGAGCGCATCAGAGAGCGGCAGTATGATGATCCTCATTTACTTGTCCTTAAGGACACGGTGCGGCACAGTGATGCCAAACAGGTTGTTGTAGGGGAAGATGGAGTTCTGTGAATGCAGGGTCATATTTGTGTGCCTAATGTGGATGGGCTTCGTGAATTAATTATGGAAGAGGCCCACAGTTCCAGGTATTCCATTCATCCAGGTTCTGCCAAAATGTATCAAGATTTGTGGCACCATTATTAGTGGAGGAGAATGAAGAAGGATATAGTTGCATATGTAGTTCAGTGTCTGAATTGTCAGCAAGTTAAGTACGAACATCAGAGACTTGGTGGTTTGATTCAGAAGTTAGAAATTCCTGAGTGGAAGTGGGAGCGTATCACTATGGATTTTGTTATTGGGCTCCCATGGACTCAGAGAAAATTCGACGTAATTTGGGTCATTGTGGACAGGTTGACCAAGTCAGCACATTTCATTCCAGTGGTAGTTACCTATTCTTCAGAGCGGTTAGCTAAAATTTACATTCGTGAGATTATCCGCCTTCACGTGTGCCCGTGTCTATTATTTCAGATCGAGGTACGCAGTTTACCTCACACTTCTAGAGGGCTGTACAGCGTGAGTTAGGCACGCGAGTTGAGTTGAGTATAATATTTCATCCACAGACAGACGGACAGTCAGAGCGCACTATTCAGATATTAGAAGATATGCTTTGTGCGTGTGTTATAGACTTTGGAGGTACTTGGGATCAATTCTTGCCATTTGCGGAGTTTGCCTATAATAATAGCTACTAGTCGAGCATTCAGATGACCCCATATAAAGCATTGTACGAGAGGCGATGTCGTTCGCTAGTTGGATGGTTTGAACCATGAGAGGCTCGGTTGTTGGGTACCGATTTGGTACATGATACCTTGGATAAGGTCAAAATTATTTAGGATCGACTTCGCACAGCTCAGGCTAGGCAGAAGTTATGCCGACCGTAAGATTCGTGATATTGTATTCATGGTTGGAGAAAGAGTATTGCTCCGGGTTTCACCTATGAAAGGTGTAATGAGGTTTGGAAAGAAGGGCAAGTTGAGCCCTAGGTATATAGGATCCTTCGAAATTCTTGAAAGGGTAGGCGAAGTAGCCTACAGGCTTGCATTACCACCTAGTTTATCAGCGGTTCATCTAGTATTCCATGTGTCTATACTCCGAAAATATCATGATGATCCTTCCCATGTGTTAGATTTTAGCTCAGTACAGTTGGACAAGGATTTGACTTACGAAGAGGAGCCGGTAGCTATTCTAGCTCGGTAGGTCCGACAGTTGAGGTCTAAGAGTTATCCTTCAGTTCGGGTGCAATGGAGAGGTCAATCAATCGAGACGGCTATTTGGGAGTCCGAGTCGGAAATGCGTAGTAAATATCCATACCTTTTTAGCAGCTCAGGTACTTTTCTAATTCCGTTCGAGGACGAACGTTTGTTTTAGAGGTGGAGAATGTGATGACCAAAAAGGTTATCTTTAAATTTAATAATTTTTTCTATATTTTGAGACCTCAAATAGAACTATTCATTATTCCTCGATTTGCGTGCGCAATCAGTATAATTTTTCGGAAAGTTTTTATGCCAAAAATTAATTAAAATGTGAAATAGAGTCTTAAAACTCAATTAAGTTGACTTTGGTCAACATTTTTAGAAAACGGACCCGGATCCGTATTTTAACAGTTCCGGTAGGTCCATCTCGTGATTTGGGACTTGAGCGTATGCCCTAAATTTAATTTGGAGGTCCCTAGCTCAAGTTATGGCCATTTAACGAAAACTAGAAATTTAAATGCTAAAGATTTCCAAGTTTGACCACGGAGTTGACTTTTTGATATCGGAGCCGGAATCCGATTCTGGAAATTGGAATAGCTCCGTTATGCCATTTATGACTTGTGTGCCAAATTTGAAGTCATTCCGGATTCATTTAACATGTTTCAGCACAAATTTTATAAATTGAAAAGTTTGAAACTGAAAAGTTCGAATCAAGGTGTGAATTATAATTTCAGCATTGTTTGACGTGATATGAGACCCCGAGCAAGTCCGTATTATGTTATGAGACTTGTTGGTATATTCGGACGGGGCCACGAGTACCCCGAGTGTGATTCGAATCGAAATCGCAACAAAAATTAGACTTAAGCAAAATCTGAAATTTTGCTGCTTCTGGTGCCTTCGCTTCTGCGAAGCCTTGGCCGTAGAAATGAGCAATCCCTCGCAGAAGCGGCCTGGGCAAGCTGGGGAAAGAGCCGCAGGTGCGGGACCTCGAACGCACCCGCGCGTCCGCAGAAGCGGACCCTTTGATCGTAGAAGCGGATGTCAGCGCAGATGCGCATTTGCTTCCGCAGAAGCAAGACCGCAGGCACGGTCAAGTCCACCGCAGAAGCGAAAATCCCTGGGCAGTGTATAAATCGAAGAGTCCGAGATTTTTTTCATTTTTAGACATTTCAAGCACGGATTTAGGCGATTTCAAAGAGGGTTTTCACGACTTTGAATTGGGTAAGTGTTCTATAACCAAAAGTAATTATATTCCATAAATCCATGTCTATATTCATCATTTATTTCGGATTTAGATGGAAGAAATTGAAATTTTTGTAAAACTTTTCAAAAATAAAAAATTAAGATTTGAAGGTCCATTTGACATCAGAATTTGGTAATTTTTGTATGGTTGGACTCGTCTCGGAATGATTGTTCGTATTTCGTAAGTTTTTTCGAGATTCGAGACGTGGGCCCCACTGATGAGTTTTAGATGAATTTCGAATTTTAATCGAGAAAATTAGTAAATTCATATGGAATTAATTCCTACGATTTGTATTGAGTATATTGAATTGTTTATGACTAGATTTGAGGATTTTGGACACGAATTCGCGAGGCAATGGTTTATTGGATTCTTGAATTTGGTTGCAAAGCGAGGTAAGTGTAGTGGTTAACCTTGACTTGAGTGAGTAAGACTTATTTGTCTATTTGCTACGTGATTTAATGTGCGGGTACAACGTATATGTGAGGTGACGAGTACTTATGCGTTGTGGTTGAGCCAAAGCATGTAGGTGGAATTTGTTTATTGTGAATAATTGCCTATTTAATTAAGATATTCATGCTTAAGTTTATTATTGATTATTTGATCATTATTCGTGAAATTGTTATTCATTTAATTATTGTTGAATATTTTGGAAGGTGAAGTCTGTATTATAATATTGAATTGATTAATAAGTGCATATCTTAAATACTCTTTCAAATTTATATTATTATTTCCATGGTAAGGAGGAGTGTAAAAGCACGAAGGGTGATGCCGTGCTATTTTTATTATTTATAATATCATTGTCATGGTAAGGAAGAGTGTAAAAGCACGAAGGGTGTTGTTGTACCATTTGTGAGTGTAAAAGCACGAAGGGTGATGTCGTGTCATTTTCAGAGAGTGTAAAAGCACGAAGGGTGATGTCGTGCCAAATGAAAGTAAAAGCACGAAGGGTGGTGCCGTGCCATTTTCATATCATCAGTTGCTCATTTTATTGTTTAGGAATTATTTGGCTGCTAAGTGATAATTCTCCTGCTTAAATTATTATATCAACCCCCTTCACATGTTCCCTCCCAAATTTATAAAGTGTTATTTATTGTTTTATTGTTGCTTCGTATTTGTATA
>AWOL01S0010141.1:7212-40266 GCA_000715115.1 Nicotiana otophora
CATATGGAAGAACGCATGGTTATTCACTAACTAGGAAGAATGAGGCGAGAAGAATTGGAAAAGAATGAACAAGATGGTTATCGCAAAATAGTTCGTATCAGAATGATGGACTCGCCTAGAGCACAAGTGTTAATAGAAGATATACAAGATCAACTGTAATGCAGTCAACTTGTGTAACACTAAATATCAACTAAAAGATATAAAGGGAGTTCATGTCTACATATTACATTGGAAAGTTAGACTACTGGTGATGAAGTTGTAGTGTGATAAACTCAATAAATCAGGCACAATGATACTACGAGTTCATGGGAGGCAAACACGTGTGTGGCACAATAAGGTTGTCAACTATGAATTACGGGCAAAATGGGATGGGAGTGAATGCTTTGTCACAAAGGAAATATAGTACCAACATATTGTCTAGACCAAAGGGGAAATGTTCGAAATAGATGAAGAGAGGATGAACACTTGTTATGAACCAAACATGTTTAACATGATAGCTCTTACGCTGCAATACCAGGAAACACTATTGGTGACTACAATATTGGGAATAAGGTGAGTTACTCATTGAGGATGGAATCAGGTGGACTAAGTTTTACACTTATAAGGAAAATAAAAAGGCGTCGTTGAAGAATTTAGGAGGATCTCAAGTTTTAGAAAAGGCCATGTTCGGGCCAATGATTTTGTTGAAGTAAATATATATATGAAGGGTGTTGATATGTGCTTTGGGAAGTATTTCACAGTAAAGAGGGATCGTGAGAATGTTCACGAGGGAAGTAGAGTGGTTTCTTAAAATCCTATAAGACTTATAAGGATAAAAGAGGGTGGCTAAGAAAGGTATGAGAACGATGTTACTTCACATATTGAGGCAATGCCATGCAGGTTGATGTTATCAGGGTGCGCGCGCAAGCTAGTAGATGTTATTCATTCGAAACAGATGGTCCCATAAGAAAACTGACCTAGTAATGTCTTTTGTTGGGAAATTTGGGAAACCAAGTTGCAAGTACTAATAAGATTGTAACTGTATCAAGGAAAATTTTGTAGAACTCAATTCCTAGGAGGTCATATGAAAGAGAAATCTGATATAGATGTTCCACTAATGATGAAACATGGCAAGATGATCATTTATGCCTCTAGGCAACTCTATGCCTCAAGTGTCGAATCAATGATGTCATCATAATGATTAACAATGTAAGCACTATTGGTAGTAACCTTCATGTCTCTTAGGATACAACCTCCTGAAATGCCGTGCTCAGTACCTTGATGGATTTTGGAATAATTTTAGCCAAACCTCGTTGTTCATAATTATAGAAACCAGTAGGGGTTGAAGACTCAAACATGTCAAAGAAGCATCATCATCCAGTGATCAAATATAACGAATATGAAGTTTTATGATCTGGTTCCAACTAGCACATCTTAGAGTGATTACTGGAGGTCTCCAAAGGTTTAGTTTGGGTGTTGGGCATATGGATTTAGAGTTGAAGAAAGTGAACGGGCTATTCTAAAGATTTTCTCTATGAATATATTGGGTGAATTGTTAAGGAAGGTAAAGTATGTATAGTCACATTAGGCCTTATGAAATCTTGAAGGAAATATGCCAAACTAAGAGTATGATGCATGTAATATTGAGATTAATGTTGTTGATATATATTTCTATGATTTGTCAAGTTATGGAAGTGATGTTAGGGCGGTTTTGGTGTTACTCTGGCAGGTAGTTAGGCCCAAATACAGGGGTGACTCTGCCGAAATTTCTGAAAAATAATTTGGGCGTTACCCAATTTGGGGACTTGAGGTATGTGAGAAAAGAGATAAATATGTTAAGTGTTTGGGACAGACACTACTCCTCATTCAAGGATGAATGATCCTAAGCGGGGGAGAATGTAAGGCCCCAAAAATATTTTCTAACGATTTAATATTTTAAAGTACGCCAACGGTATTTGGAAATAACGTGTTAGAGTATTAAAGGAGACCCATGGGATAGAACCACATTCTTTCGAAATAAAAAGTATATGTTTAAGGTGTGTTGAAACATACTAAGGAGTTTTGTGAATAGAAAGAATTCATGTGGAACAACTAGGATACATTAAGTGGAAAAGATGTCTTAATTCGCACAAGATCCTACTTCACACGTATTCTGCTACCAAACTATAACGACTTATGAGGTGATCTACCTATAAAATTAAATCACTTTGATTCTAGTTTCTAACGCTTCAAACGGTTCGTCATTCAGATATTCCTACAAGAAGTTATGATCAAATACCCAAAGGCTGTCATGTAGCTCGCTACAGAGTTCGCAAGGCCAGGTGTAATACGAGGCTTTAGCCTGGTGAGCCCAGGTCTGTAGCCTGGTCCGGAATTTCGGAAATATCCATTCTTTTATTGTTATAACCCGACCCAATTTCGATAAATAAGCCTTGAAGCTCATTTTAGAGCAAAAATCTGATATTTTTAGAGAGAAGTGAAAGTGTTCTAGAGAGAGGAAGAAGCTTAAGTGCTTTGTTCATCAAGATTTTGTCCAAGTCTTGAAATCCAACAAGAAATCTCTCAAGTTCTTCATCTAAGAGGTAAGGTTCCATACCCTAGTTTTTAATTTCGAATTTGAATAAAAGATGGTTGATTTGGAGTATGATTCTTGGGTGTGAGAGTATTATTTGTACATTCATATACAAGTATGTATTTATGGGGAGATTGTTGAGCTCAAATGGGTAGAGATTGGGTTGTGAAGTGAAAGAAATCTTGTGGAAGAATCGTGTAACCAATTGGCACATATATTGTTAGATAAAATTCTCAAATGAGCTGAGACCATGAATATCTTCCTAATAATGATTCAATTTTGTTATGTTTCAAAATAGATTGGGATTGCTAGAATTTCCAGAACGTAGTAGTAATTTAAGGAAAGCTCAAAGCAAGGTATGTTGGCTAAACTCTTCTCTTAGAATTGAATCCCACGATATTCATGTAAAGTATGTAAGTCCCGAGTGATTCAGTATGAAACTGGCTATTCCGAGTAAGATTGGGTTGAAAGATATATATTCAACAGGCATCCCAAATGCTTTATTCATGTTATGTTACCAATTGAGGATGTGTTAAAATATGGGTTGTGCATTAATAATGTTTCAACTTTAAGTCAAGTTCAAATGAAGGTTAATATGCCAAATTTTGTGAAATATCTCTAGGTACCTTAGACTCTAAATTGCTCACATGTGTACTATACACCTTGATTTGAATTGTATTTGTTGTTGATGATAATAATGATATTTGAAATTGATAAGGTGAGCATGAAATACTAAATATGGCCAATGTGCCAAGAATGATCTTATAATTATAGCCATTAGTGCCAATGAAATGAAATGATGTGAGAAAGGTTATGAAATGAGTCTCGACACAAATGTTTTAAAATGACTTCGAAAATAGAATTTCCTAAAAGCTTTTGTACTCAAGTCATGCCATAAGTGGTTGTTTTAACAAATACTATGCTTTGTGAGTATTTCTAATGTGTTTTGCGTTCTTACATATTCGTGAGTGAAAATTGTGTATTTCCCTTTGTGTGGGGATTATGGTATAGAGATGGTGATTGTGATACACCTCCACCCGCATATATTAGGGTGAGGCGGCATGACCGCTTTGTGTGGGGATTATGGTATTGAAATTGTGATTGTGATACACCTCCACCCGCATATATATTGGGGTGAGGCGGCATGATCGCTTTGTGTACGGATTATGATATTGTGGGACTACACCTGTACTCGCATACATTGGGATGAGGCGGTATGACCGCTTTGTGTATGGTTTTAGTATTGTTGTGGCACCACCACCCGCATACATTGGGGTGAGGCGGTACGAACGCTTTGTGTATGGTTTTGGTATTGTTATGGCACCACCACCCGCATACATTGGGGTGAGGCGGCATAACCGCTTTGTGTAGGTTCTTGGTACTGTGGTTATATATCCACCCGCATACATAGGGGTGAGGCGGCAGGGCCGCTTGATTAGAGTTGTGGTATTGTACGTACACCTCCACCTGCATACATCGGGTGAGGCAGCGGGGCCGCTTTGTGTGAATATGGTTATATAAGATCTCATCTTAAGTCCTATAAATGTTGTTGATAGCTTTTAATAAGATTGTTGTGGTTGAGACAATTATCTATATTATTCTATTGCCGCACTGGTTCATCATAATTATCTTGTATTTCTAAATTCTTAATTGATGTTTAGTTTTCATACTAGTACTATTCGATAGTACTAACGTCCTTTTTGCCGGGGGCGCTGCATCTTTAAATGGATGCAGGTGGTTCCACAGCAGGAGACATTGATCAGTGATAGCAGCACACCTTCTTCCCAGTTGACTTGGTGAGGCCTACTTCATCCCGGGGTCATGTATCTTTTGTACCTTGTGTATTCCATTTGAGGTATAGCCGGGGCCTTGTTGCCGGCATTATCATTGTACTATGCTTTATCCATAGAAGCTCCGTAGACATAGTGTGGGTTGTGTATTGGTGCTGGAAAAGACAAAATATGTTATTTTGTGGTTGTATTACTTGTCCATTTGAGACATTAAAAATAATGAAGCTATTGGAAATGAATTGGTATTGTAGACGTGAACACCATTTTGTCAAATAAATGAAAATATATATTATCATGAGTTTGGGTAGAATGAAATCTAACAGACTTGCTCGGTCGGGTTCACTCGGTTGAGCGTTGGTCGCGCTCCTCGATTTTGGGGCGTGACAAACTTCAACCATATTTTCAATTACACCGGTTGACTCTAATTCCATATTTTTCTCGGCATCACTAACAAGCATGGAGTCAGTTGGCGGATATTCAATTCTTGATTCCTCAAAATAAAGCTCACTTTTTTCCTCGAAGTCGGATTCTTCTTGACCTCTTTCCACACTCTCAAGTTGATGGGCATAGTGAGCCTCAACCAATATTTTCATTTGATTTTCCAAGGTGCGGATATTATCATCATTTTGAGTTAGTGCTTGTTTTAAGTCCTCGAGTGCCAAGTTGTGCTTCTCCTCATTTTCAATAATGGCCTCCAACATGAGCATCATTTTCTCATTTTGAGAATTTGAGAGTTCTTCTTGATTTTAATCAAGTGCCAAAGAAGGACTTTTGGCTTCAACCTCTAAGGAAAGTTCTTGGCTATCATTCACTTCCGAGGCTTTTTGAAACTCTAAAACTTCAAGCATTTCTCCCATTTGTAAGTGCAGCCTTTCAAACGCTAAATCATTTTGGAGGCTATTTTCCAAAAGCTCCTCCAAGGCATTTTGCTCTTTTTTTCTCCTTCATGTAGGCATTCTAACATGAGCTTGAACTCTCCATTTTGACCATGTTCAATTTCTTCCACTTCCATATCCCTATAATTTTCATCACAAAAAGTAGAATCATAATAGCGGGGACTTGGGGAAGGGAAGGACAAATAAGCACAATTATTCCAATGACCATTTTGACGACCACATTTATCACAAATACTCCACTCATGGGTTTGAGATTGTACGCACAATCCGCCTCCGGGAGAATTTTAAAATTTTTTCCACGAGTGTGGTCCTCCACAATAAGGATAAGGGTCATCAAAGTATGAACAACTACCATCCGACCAATTTTCATTATATGATGCCATTTTTCAAAAACTAAGAAAACAAACAAGAAACAAATAAGAAGATAAAGATAGAAAAAATAATTACACAAATATTCACAAGTTTGGACCAAAGCACTTACTCTTACTTCTCAAACAACCTAAATACGCCAAATTGTTCCCCGGCAACGGCGCCAATTTGATGACGTCCAAATCCACTACTAAAAAGTAAATGAACACGGTCGCATACAATATAATTTACCCAACTATGAGTCGGGGTCGAATCCCACAGAGAACAATATATAGGCGATTAGGCGTGTAAGAGAATTATCACTTATTATGCTAAGCCAAACACTTAGAATGGTTTTGAGAAAATATTTATAACTAATTGCGAAAATATAAACTAACCTAGAAAGCAAATGAAATTATCAATGACTACAAGCATGGATGCATTGGGAATTACACTCAAGTAACGATCCAATGTATTTCACGATTTTACAAATATGAGCGAGTTTATGTTAATTACCCTAGAGTAATAATTCTATATTAGCTTCTTCCAAAGACTAAAAAGACTTCCTAATTGAATTATCCCTAAAACAATTAAGAGATTAAGCACACCCGAATATGACTACAAGTAGTTCAATCCTATCCCTTGGTAGAATTTATAAAGTGAGGGTTAAAGCCTCAAGTTCTTATTAATTAATCTTTTCCAAACCCAAATTATCTTTTCCAAAATCAATTCGAAGTTAATGGGCGAGTCCCAGGGCTAGCTAATCCCTTTGGAAATATTAAAGGACAAGAATAATTAAAGAAACAATAACTCACTTAAATATAACTAAAATTCGTTCAATACATAAGCACATCAAGATATTTAATCCACACTTTAAATATAAATATTAAACAAGATTCAAGTGTTGGAAAAAATACTACACACTTAAATATTCAATACAAAGCAAGGAAATGAAGAAATATGTATAAATGAGTAAGAAATTCTCAACCAAAAGCTTCAAATCTTCAAGACCCAAGTGTGTGTGCAATAACTCTACCTTCCAAACTTCTTTTCTCTAGTCAAGGGACTGAAAAATAATCCAAAGATATTTTAGAAATGAGCTAGGTCGGGTATTAAATGGCCTGGGGGTCAAAAACGTAAAATTCCATTTCTGCCCAGAATTTGCCTAGAAAATAAGCTATGCGATCGCATACATATATCCGCGTTCGCGGAGAATAAATTTTGCAAAGCTACGCGTTCGCGTAGCATAGTTGACCAGCTGCTGACCAGGCTTTCTTCTTCGCGTTCACACAGCTCCAACCACGTTCGCGAAGAATAACTTCTGCAAAGCTATGCGTTCGTGTACAGAGACCCGCGTTCGCGTAGCATAGTTGATCAGCCGCTGACGAGGCATTCTTCTTCACGTTCACATAGCTCCAGCCACGTTCGCACAACTTCAGCCTGCTGAACTTATGCGATCGTATGGCTTTCTCCGCGATCGCCTAGAGTATTCACTGGAGGCAGTTTAATTTTCTCATTTTAACACGTTTTGACTTGGTTTCTACCGTTTCTTCTATAAAATCACTTGATACCTGAAATATGCTAATAAACCTCAATAAATGCCTTAGTTTATCAACAAAATCATACAAAAGCCTAAGTATCAAGAAGAGATAAGTTGGTAAAATACCAACTTATCAATATACGCCGCCAAAGTACTTGTTTCTCTGCTTTTCCCTATTTCATTAATTATTTCATTCCATGTCTTAACTATTATATACTTTAAATGATTCCCATGCCTTTACTTGCTACTTGTCATTTGTTACTCTAGTGTTAAAAATTTTAGATTCTCCCATGCTTCCATGATTGACTGCTACCTGCCTTAATTGACTTACTTTAACTCTTTAATTGTCATTTACTTGACTTGTCTTACTGCTTAATACCAATTATAGTGGATTCTCAATTTGGCACGAGATTTCCTTTCTAGTTTTGCTTCATATTCGTTAATTGTAGACATTCTAGTGATTCATATTCGAGTTGTTAATTGAACTCATTAATTTATTTATATTGATATGGTGAAATCAGGTTACATGCTGTAACATGTGAAATAAGGGTGGATTGGTATGGTGAAATAGAGGTGAATTTATATTGATATGGTAGGATCGAGTTGCGTGCCGCAACAGGTGAAATAAGGGTGGATTGATATGGTGAAATAAGGGTGAATTACGATAATGATTCTAATTATATGGTGGGATCGAGTTGTGCCGAAACATACATTATTTATTATTATTGATATTATATGGTGGAATAAGGGAGGATAGTGTTGTACGGTGGGATCGGGTTGTGCGCCGCAACAATTTATGTGTTTCTATTCCTTATTGAGTTGTGTTGACTTCGGTACTTTCATATGAGACTCTAAGGATTCGTATCTCTGGCACTAACTGGTTTTCATTGAGGATTGAGTTATTTTCTTAAGTTAACTGCCTTATTTTGTTATGTATTTTCCTTTCCTGTCATTATTTTATATACTACGTACAAGTGACCCGCCTTAGCCTTGTCACTACTTCATCGAGGTTAGGCTCGACACTTACAGAGTACATGGGGTCGGTTGTACTCTTACTATACTCTGAACTTCTTGTACAGATTTTGGAGTTGGTTCCAGCAGCGGTCAGTAGCATGCTCGGGTTGACTATCAGTGTGGAGACTTGAGGTACAACTTCTCGGCGTTCGCAACCCTGAAGTCCCCTCCCGCTTTATCTTAGCTGTGTATTTTTCTTTCAGACAAATTTACTTTTATTCAGACCTTTATCTGTAGTATTCTAGTAGCTCGTGCACTTGTGACACCAGATTCGAATTGTATTAGAGATTTCAGTTGTTACGTTTTTCGCTCTTTACTTCAGGATTTGTTTCAGTTATTTTGTTTTCTTATTTATTATTTAATTTTAACTGTTAAAATTGGATAAATTATTCTAACGTTGGTTTGCCTAGCAAGTGAAATGTTAGGCGCCATCACTATCCCGAGGGTGGGATTTTTGGGTCGTGACATGATTAAACCGTATCAGCATTAAGAGGGCCTTCGTGGGCTGCCATGTGTCACTTCGATAAACACCTGCCCAAGGTTGAAGTGGTCTCATAAGAGGTGAAGGGTGGGGTCGATAAGTCATTAAAGATCAAGATCGAGTTGTCATTGTGAGTCAAGGTCGAGGTCAAGCATTCATCTTAGACAAAATAATAACGGCTAGTGTTAGGATAAGGCATTGAAGAGAATATTCTAGTGGATATTCTCTGTACCTGTACTATTAAAGGTTTTTAGGTATATGTTCCCTATAAATAGAAAGAGACACTATTATAGGGGACATAACTTTTCCACTCGATCCAAGAACAATCTAAACATTCGAAGGCTCATCAATCATTCATCATTGTCAGAAATTGTAACGACCCGGCCGGTCGTTTTGAGAGTATTAGCCCCGATCTCCTATTTACTACTTCCCCCTATTATTTTATACTTATGTGACTTGCCGGGGGGATTTGTTTTTGGTTTTGAAGTGAAATGGGACACTTAGTCCCTAAAATGAAAGCTTAAGTTCTAGGAATTTGACCGTAGTTGGAACTGTGTGAAGACGACTCCGAAATGGAGTTTCGTCGGTTCCGTTAGCTCCGTTGGATGATTTTGAACTTAGGATCGTGTCCGGATTGTGACTTGGAGGTCCGTAGCTGAATTAGGCTTGAAATGACGAAAGTTGAATTTTTGGAAAGTTTGGTCGGGAGTGGACCTTTTGATATCGGGGTCGGATTCTGATTCTGGAAGTTGGAGTAGGTCCGTAATGTTTAAATATGGCTTGTCTGCAAAATATGGGGTCAATCGGACGTATTTTGATAGGTTTCGGCATCGATTGTACAAGTTTAAAGTTTTAAGTTCATTAAGCTTGAATTAGGGTGCGATTGGTGTTTAGTTGTTGTTTGATGTGATTTGAGGGCTCGGCTAATTTCGTATAGTGTTTTAGTACTTATCGGGTAGGTTTGATTGAGGTCCCGCAGGCCTCGGGTTGATTTCGGGTGGTTAACAGATCATTTGGAGTTGTGTTGAAATTGCTGAAGCTTTCTAGCTTCTGGTGTCATCGCACCTGCGGTGAGTTTGGACGTAGGTGCGGACATGCACGTGCGAGAGGAAGTTCACAGATGCGGCCCTGGTCTAGGCAGTCAGTGGTCATAGGTACGATATAAGGACCGCAGAAGCGGAGCCGCTCCTGCGGAGGAGTGATTGCAGAAGCGGGATAGGACTGCAGGTATGCACTCGCATGTGTAGCCATTTGAGTGCAAAAGCGGACCCAGGTGTTTTAAGTCAAGTACGCACCAATGATGGAAATTCTGCAGGTGCGGCGTCGCAGGTGCTATTGTTGGTCCGCAGGTGCGAGATCGTTGGGCAGAAAAGGGGAAATTACGAGGGTTTGATCTCATTTTTACTTTGGGACTTTGAGAGCTCAGATTGAGGCGATAATTTGAGAGATTTGCAGAGGAAACTATTGGGTAATGATTCTTAACTCGTTCTTGGTTATATTCCACTAATCTATCATTAATTTCATCATTTAATTAAGGATTTGGGTTGAGAAAATTGGGGAAAATGTGGGAAAGTTCTTCAACTAAAATTTTGGGTTTTGATTGAGATTTTGGTATCGGATTTGAGTAATTTTGGTACGAGTGAACTCGTGGTTGAATGGGTGTTCGTATTTTATGAATTTTACCCGATTTCGAGATGTGGGCCCAGGTTGAATTTTTGGGACGATTTTCAAAATTCTTGTTAAAGTCTTGATTTCATTAATTAGATTAGTTTATTATAGTTGTATTTATAGTATGTAATTGTTTTTGGCTAGATTTGGGCCATTCAAAGTCAGAAAATTGAGGAAAAGACATTCTTGCTGATTGATTGAGCTTAGCTTGAGGTAAGTGGCTTGCCTAACCTTATGTGGAAGAAATCCCCTTAGGATTTGGTACTGTTGTGACACTTATGTGATATGTGAGTGCCGTGTACGTGAGGTGACGAGTGCGTACAAGGTCTAATTGTTGAAAATTCGACTTTTTATTGAATAGTAACCTGTTATGTCTTAAATGAATCATCCCAGCATGTGTAGTTATCCTGTTTAGCCTAATGTCGTATGTCTACATGTCTTAAATGCTTATTTGAAATATGTGCAGCATGCTTAGTTAAAATTCCTGTTTTTTTTCTTGATTTGTATTAGTCTTAAACCATAGGATTCTTGCTGTTAATTGTTGTTTTCAACGGTTTCGAGCTGTGTGTTTACTTTTGGGACTACGATGTGGTACCTCGAGAGATCCCCCTGCATATTTACTTTGGGACTACGAGGCGGTACCTCGAGTGATCCCCTATTGAGTATTTACTTTTGGGACTACGAGGCGGTATCTCATGAATGCCCTTGTTGTTATCTCTATGTGTTGTGTTATAGAGACAATTAGAGTTTTTCCCTAGAGCTTGTGACTTGTGACTACCGGGTCTGTGGAGAGTTGTTTATGCTCAAAATTATTGGTTTTACTTGTATATGCCGAGTGGCAGTTTCCCAGCTTTATATACTTATACATGTTATCGTTAAGGTTTAGTAGTTATCTCTATTGTTGTTCAGTTTTTCCACAACTGTTAGGGTTACCTAGTCTTAGAGACTAGGTGCCGTCACGACATCTTACGGAGGGAGATTTGGGTCATGACAAGTTGGTATCAGAGCTCTAGGTTCATAGGTGTTAAAATCACAAGCAAGTTTCGTAGTGTCTCGCGAATGGTTCAGAAACGTCTGTACTTATCTTCCAGAGGATATGGAACTGTTAGGGAAATTTCACTTCTTTGATTCCTTGTCATGCGAAATTGTTAACTTCGAAATTCTAAACTTTTGTCTTATATTCTCTCACAGATGGTGAGGACACGTACCAGCTGATCAGATGACCAGACACCTACGCCCCCTGCTAGAGCCGCGAAAGGTCGAGGCCGAAGACGTCCACGTGGTGCAGCTAGAGCACCCGTACGAGCTGCTACATAGGCGTCACCAGTAGCTCCTATCGGAGCACAGGCACCTGAGACGCCTGTTACTGCACCACCTCTTCAAGAGACCCTTGCATAGTTTCTGAGCAAGTTCGGTACTTTAGCTAAGGTAGGGTTGATCGCACTTGCTCCTGCCATATCGCAAACCGAGGGAGGAGCACAGAATCCCGCCGCCCGTACCCTAGAGCAGTGGGTTTAGGTCGATCAAGTTCCAGAGGTCATACCAGTACAGCCGGTAGCCCCAGTTCGGCCCGAGGGTAGGGCATCCGTTTCTGAGGAGGAGTAGCTCAGGCTCAAGAGGTACAAGAAGTACCACTCTCCTACTTTCAGTGGCTTGGTGTCAGAGGATGCCCAAGGTTTTCTTGAGGAGTGTCATCGTATCCTCCGTACTATGGGTGTAGCAGAGTCAAGTGGAGTTTCCTTCACTATGTTCCAGCTTAGAGGAGCGACCTATCAGTGGTGGCGTGCTTATAAGTTGGGTAGTCCGGTCGAAGCAACTTCACTTACTTGGACTTAATTCTTGGATATGTTCTTGAGGGAGTATGTTCCTCAGAGTCTCGGAGATGCATGGAGCGCCGAGTTTGAGCAGTTGCACTACGGTTCTATGACTGTGTTAGAGTATGCAGGTCGCTTTAGTGATTTGGCTAGGCATGCACCAGCCTTGGTTTCTACTGTTCTAGAGAGGGTCCATTGATTTATCGAGGGGATCAACCCCATTATCAGACTTAGCATGGCCCGAGAGTTGGAGATGGATATTGCATACTCAGTAGGTTGTGGGGATTGCTATGAGATTGGAGGGTATGCTGAATCGGGAGAGAGAGGAGAGAGAGGAGACAGAGGCCTCGAGAGTCTGGCACTTATAGTGGTACTCGTGCCCCATCGATAGCTCGTCATGGTAGGGGCTATGTGAGTCGCCCTGTTCATTCATAACTTCTAGCTGCCAGCACTATTCCGACCCCTCCTAGGCCCCAAGAGCCTTATTATGCACCGCCAGTGTATAGTGAACCTCCTACACGAGGTGCTTTCAGCGGTCAGTCCAACCGACCTGGCCTGAATCAGCCATAATAGCCACGTCCTTCGAGAGCTTGTTTTGAGTATGGCGACACTCTCCATATGGTGAGGGATTTCCCCAGACTTTGGAGGGGTGCACCTCTACAGACTACTCAGGTACCGTGTGCTCTACTAGGTCCCCAGGCTATGTTTACAGCACCAAATACCACTCCACCTGCTCATCCAGCTCGAGGTGGAGGTCGGGCAGGTAAAAGTTTCCCTAGAGGGGGTGGCCAGGCCAGATACTATGCTCTTCATGCTCGTATAGAGGCAGTTGCTTCCGACTTTGTCATTACATGTATGTTTTTTGTCTGTCATAGAGATGCATCGGTTTTATTTGATCTAGGCTCCACTTATTCCTAGGTGTCCTCTTATTTTGCTTCGTATTTGGGAGTATCCCGTGATTCCTTGAGTTCTCCTGTTTATGTGTCTATACCTGTGGGAGATTCTATTGTTGTTGACCATGTGTATCGGTCGTGTTTGGTTGTTCTTAGTGGTTTTGAGACTAGAGTTGATTTATTATTGCTCAGTATGGTATATTTTGATATTATTTTGGGCATGGACTGGTTGTCTCCCTATTATGCCATTCTTGATTGTCACGCCAAGACAGTCACGCTAGCTATGCCAGGATTACCACAGTTAGAGTGGAGATGTACCTTAGATTATACTCCCAACAGAGTTATTTCATTTCTAAAGGCTCAACGAATGGTTGAGAAGGGGTATGACCTGTATCTAGCTTATGTGAGAGATGTCAGTATTGATACCCCTACAGTTGAGTCAGTTCGAGTAGTGAGGGATTATCTCGATGCATTTTCAGCTGATCTTCCGGGCATGCCGCTCGACAAGGATATTGAATTCGGTATTGATTTGTTGTCGGGCACCCAGCCCATCTCTATTCCTCCATATCGTATGGATCCTCCTGAGTTGAAGGAGTTGAAGGAGCAATTACAGGAGTTGCTTGATAAGGGCTTCATTCGGCCCAATGTGTCACCTTGGGGTGCTCCGGTCTTGTTTGTGAAGAAGAAGGATGGCTCTATGCGTATGCGCATTGATTATCGCCAGTTGAACAAAGTTACAATGAAGAACAGGTATCCATTGCCTCGTATTGATGACCTATTTGATCAGTTATAGGGTGCCTGAGTGTTTTCCAAGATTTACTTACATTCATGCTATCATCAGTTGAAGATTCGGGAGCCAGATATCCCAAACACTGCTTTTAGGACTCGGTATGGTCACTACGAGTTCCTTGTGATGTCATTTGGGCTTACCAGCGCCCTAGTAGCATTCATGCACTTGATTCACAATGTGTTCCTCGGCACTATCTTGACTCATTCATCATTGTGTTCATTGATGACATTCTGGTGTACTCCCGGAGTCGGGAGGATCATGAGCAACACCCGAGGATTGTGCTCCAGACCTTGAGAGAAAAGAAGTTATATGCAAAATTTTCAAAGTGTGAGTTTTGGCTAGACACAGTGGCATTTTGGGTCATGTAGTGTCGAGTGATGGGATCAAGGTGGATCCGAAGAAGGTTGAAGCAGTGCAGAGTTGGCCTAGACCGTCCTCAGCTACGAAGATTCGGAGTTTTCTTGGTTTGGCGGGGTATTACCGCCGATTTGTAGAGGGTTTCTCATATATTGCAGCACCTATGACCAGGCTGACCTAGAAGGGTGCTCCGTTCAGATGGACAGAGGAGTGTGAGGAGAACTTTCAATAGCTCAAGACAGCTTTGACTATGGCCCCAGTATTGGTATTGCCTACAGGTTCGGGGATTGGTCTCGGCGCGATGTTGAGCAGGATGGTAGGGTGATTGCATACGCGTCTAGACAGCTGAAGGTACATGAAAAGAACTACCCTGTCCATGACCTTAAGTTAGCAGCGATTGTTCATGCCTTGAAGATTTGGAGGCACTATTTGTACGGTGTCCCTTGTGAGATCTACACCGATCACCGGAGTTTGCAGCATTTGTTCAAACAAAAGGATCTTACCTTGCGTCAGCGGAGGTGGTTGGAGCTGCTTAAGGATTATGATATCACTATTATATACAATCCCGGGAAGGTCAATGTGGTGGCCGATGCCTTGAGTCACCGGGCGGAGAGTTTGGGGAGCTTAGTTTATCTACCAAAAATAGAGAGGCCATTGGCGTTGGATGTTCAGGCATTGGCCAACCAGTTTGTTAGACTGGATATTTCTGAGCAGAGCCGATTTTTGGCTTGTATGGTCTCTCAGTCTTGTCTTCATGATCGTATCAGGGAGCGTCAGTATGATCACCCCCATCTACTTGTCCTTAAGGACACGGTTCAACACGGTGATGCTAAGGAGGTCACTATTGGAGATGATGGTGCTTTGAGGATGCATGGCATGCTATGTGTGCCCAATGTAGATGGTTTGCATGAGTTTGATTCTCTAAGAGGATCACAATTCTCGGTACTCCATTCATCCAGGTGCCGCGAAGATGTATCAGGAATTGAGGCACCATTATTGGTGGAGGAGAATGAAGAATGACATAGTAGAGTATGCAACTCAGTGTCTAAATTGCCAGCAGGAGAAGTATAAGCATCAACGGCTAGGTGGATTGCTTCAGAAGTTAGAGATTCCGAAGTGAAAATGGGAGCGAATCACTATGGATTTTGTTGTTGGGCTTCCATGGACTCAACGGAAGTTCGATGCAGTTTGGGTGATTGTGTATAGGTTGACCAAGTCGACTCATTTCATTCATGTGATGACTACTTGTTCTTCCGAGCAGCTGGCTTGAGTTTAGATCCACGAGATTGTCAGACTTCATGGCGTGCCGGTATCTATCATCTCTGACCGGGGTATACAGTTTACATCACGGTTATGGAGGGTCGTACAACATGAGTTAGGTACTCGGGTGGAGTTGAGCACAACATTTCACCCTCAGAAAGACGGACAGTCCGAACGCACTATTTAGATACTGGAGGATATGCTCCGTGCGTGTGTGATGGAGTTTGGGGGTTCTTGGGATAAGTTTTTGCCACTTGCAGAGTTTACCTACATCAACAGTTATCAGTCGAGCATTCAGATGGCACCGTATGAGGCTTTGTATGGTAGGCGATGTCGGTCTTGAGTGGGTTTGTTTGAGCCGGCGCAGGGCTAGACTATTGGGTACAGACTTGGTTCAAGATGCTTTGGAAAGGGTTAAGGTTATTCAGGATCGACTTCATACAACCTAGTCCAAACAAAAGAGTTATGTGGATCGGAAGGTTCGCGATATTGCGTTCATGTTTGGAGAGCGGGTCTTGCTCCGAGTTTCGTCCATGAAGGGTATTATGAGGTTCGGGAAAAAGGGCAAGCTGAGCCCAAGGTTAATTGGCCCGTTTGAGGTGTTGCGGCGAGTTGGGGAGGTTGCTTATGAGCTTTCCTTGCCTCCGAGCCTAGCATGAGTTCATCTGGTATTCCATATTTCAATGCTCCGGAAGTATCATTGTGATCCGTCTCATGTGTTGGGTTTCAGCTCAGTCCAGTTGGAAAAAGATTTATCTTATATTGAGGAGCCAATGGTCATTTTGGATAGGCAGGTTCGAAAGCCGAAGTCAAAGAACATTGCTTCCGTGAAAGTTCAGTGGAGGGGTCATCTGGTCGAGGAGGCGACTTGGGAGACCGAGCATGATATGCGCAACCTTTATCCTTATCTTTTCACCACTTCAGGTATGTCTTTATACTCGTTCGAGGACGAACGATTATTTTAAGAGGGGGAGGATATAACGATTCGACCGGTCATTTTTAAAGTATAAGCCCCGATCCCCTATTTATTGCTTCCCCTGTATCATTTTATACTTATGTGACTTGCCGAGAGGATTTGTTTTTGTTTTTGGAGTGAAATGGGACACTTAGTCCATAAAATGGAAGCTTAAGTTCTAAGAATTTGACCGTAATTAGAACTGTGTGAAGACAACTCCGGAATGGAGTTTCGTCGATTCCGTTAGCTCCGTTGCGAGTCCGGATTGTGATTTGGAGGCACGTAGCTGAATTAGGCTTGAAATGGCGAAAGTTGAATTTTTGAGAAGTTTGACCGGGAGTGGACTTTTTGATATCGGGGTCGAATTCCGATTTCAGAAGTTAGAGTAGGCCCATAGTGTCAAATATGGCTTGTATGAAAAATTTGGGGTCAATCAGACGTGTTTTGATAGGTTTCGGCATCGGTGGTAGAAGTTTGAAGTTTCAAGTTCATTATGCTTGAATTGGAGTGTGATTCGTGTTTTTGTTTGATGTGATTTGAGGACTCGACTAAGTTCGTATGGTGTTTTAGGGTGGTTAACGGATCATTTGGAATTGTGTCGAAATTGCTGAAGCTTTCCAGCTTCTGGTGTCATTGCACCTACGGTGAGGTTGGCCGTAGGTGCGGACACGCACGTGTGAGAGGAAGGTCTCAAATGCGGTCCGTAGAAGCGTGATAGGTCGCAGGCGCACACTCGCAGGTGCGACCATTTGATCACTAAAGCGGACCCAGGTGTTTTAAGTCAAGTCCACACCTGCGACTGTTGGTTCGCATGTGCGAGATCGCTGGGCAGAAAAGGGAAAATTACGAGGGTTTGATCTCATTTTCACTTTGAAACTTTGAGAGCTCGGATTGAGGCGATAATTTGAGGGATTTTCAGAGGAAACTATTGGGTAATGACTCTTAACTCGTTTTTGGTTATATTCCCCTAATCTATCATTAATTTGGGTTGAGAAAATTGGGGAAAAAGTGGGAAAGTTCTTCAACCAAATTTTTGAGTTTTGATTGAGATTTTGGTATCGGATTTGAGTAATTTTGGTACGAGTGAACTCGTGGTTGAATGGGTGTTCGTATTTGTGACTTTTACCTGATTTCGAGACGTGGGCCCGAGTCAATATTTTGGGGCGATTTTCGAAGTTCTTGTTAAAGTCTTGATTTCATTAATTAGATTAGTTTATTATAGTTGTATTTATAATATGTAATTTCTTTTTTGCTAGATTTGGGCCATTCGAAGTCAGAAAATCGAGGAAAAGACATTCTTGTTGATTGATTGAGCTTGGCTTGAGGTAAGTGGCTTGTCTAACCTAGTGTGGGAGAAATTCCCTTAGGATTTGGTATTGTTGTGACATTTATGCGATATGTGAGTGCCGTGTACGCGAGGTGACGAGTGCGTACACGGGCTAATTATTGAAAATTCGGCTTTTTATTGAATAGTAACCTGTTATGTCTTAAATGAATCATCCCAATATGTGTAGTTATCCTGTCTCTAGACTAATATCGTATATTTACATGTCTTAAATGCTTATTTGAAATATGTACAACATGCTTAGTTAAAATATCTGTTTTTTCTTGTTTTGTATTAGTCTTAAACCGTAGGATTCTTGCTGTTAATTGTTGTTTCCATCGGTTTCGAGTTGTGTGTTTACTTTTGGGACTGCGAGGCGGTACCTCGAGAGATCCCCTGTTGAGTATTTACTTTTGGGACTACGAGGCGGTATCTCATGAGTGCCCCTGTTGTTACTTCTATGTGCTGTGTTGTTACTTTTCTGTAAATTCTCTTTGTTAAATTCTCAGTCTTTCATTATACTGTTATATCTTTTGTCTTATTATTATATCCCAGAAGGGCCCTGACCCGACCTCATCACTACTCTACCGAGGTTAGGCTTGGCACTTACTGGATACCGTTGTGGTGTACTCATGCTACTCTTCTGTACATGTTTTGTGTGCAGACCCAGGTACTTCCTACCAGCCCCGCTATTAGTCGAGAGTATTTTGCTGCGGTTTTCGGAGACTTCAAGGTACATCTGCCAATGTCCGCAAGCCTCGGAGTCCCCCTCAATCCTTTATGTTGTTTCTTTTTATTGCTCCTAAACACTGATGTGTAGAGACAATTAGAGGTTTTCCCTAGAGCTTGTGACTTGTGACTACCGGGTCTTTGGGGAGTTGTTTATGCTCAAAATTATTGGTTTTACTTGTATATGCCGAGTGGCAGTTTCCCAGCTTTATATATATATATATATATATATACCTGTTATCGTTAAGGTTTAGTAGTTATCTCTGTTGTTGTTCAGTGTTTCCTCAACTGTTAGACTTACCTAGTCTTAGAGACTAGGTGCCGTTACGACATCTTACGGAGGGAGATTTGGGTCATGACATAAATACTTATGGTCGAGCGACCAAATGTGTAACTTCCGCTCCTAATTAACACACCAGAAAATTCGAGGAACTTTTCTAGTAAACTAAACATTAATAATTTAAACTCCGTGAACAATTCATAGAGTGGAGTTTGATTAATTTTTGACAAAAGTAGTATTTGAAGTTAAGTTGAAAAATGGTATTTGAAATTTGAAATTATGTATGGACATGCATTTCACTTGAAATGTAGTCTTGTGAGTAGGAAAAAAGCTTTTTTGAAAATTTGAAAAATTTATTTTCGAATCTTTTTCAAAAATTTATAAAATTTCATGGACAAACATATTTTTGAAAAAAAAAATCAGATTTGTTTTATGGGCTCCTAAAATACTTGAAGCTAAAAAAGAAAAAAAGAAAAAAAAAAGCATAGAAAGAAGGAATAACTGAGAGGGCAAGAAGGAGAAAAAATGGGGAAAAGGTGGCAACAGAACCTGCGACTCTTTTTAGATGCTCAACAATACAACTGCTACTCATTTTCATGGAGTTCACTATAAAATCACTTCATCATTTTCAGTTTCCTGTCTACAAAAATTACCATCCCCAATTCACCCATTTTCTTATTAACCTCCGCCCCGTCTCTACATTTCACCTTCAAGCATCAAGACGACGCATTTCCAATTTTCCTCAGGTCTTCTTGTTTATTCCTCCCTATCCAGTAGCCTTTTCTTATAAATTTAAAATAAAAAATTCAAATTTATTTGATCAGAATCGGCTATATGAATTCTTTAGTCCACGTTATTTAGACCCTTTTAATTCTAATTCGTTTTATCTTTTTTTCATTAATGCTTATTTAGGGAAGTGATGATTTGGTTGGGGATTCACGAAATTGGAGGCGTGATCGAGGCAACATAGTGAGTGGACACTATTGGTATGAAGAGTATGAAGATGAAGATGATGAAGACGAAGAAGAGGAGGATCGAAGTTTAGATCTGCTGGTTAAATTTGTTCAGAACGTTTTCAAAAAGCTTTCTCGAAAAGCTAGGAAAGCTGTCCGGTCCGTTTTGCCTGTTTCAATTTCCAGTAAATTGGTATCCTTCTGCTTAAATCTCATTTTCACTGTTCAACATGAAGAAAAATCGTTTCTTTTATCTCTAAATCATGTTTTCAATGAGTTTAGAATAATAACTTTGATATTGAGCTCAGTTTTATATGAATCATTCAATCAACTATGTCTCGGTCCCCAATTATTTGGGGTCGAATATATGAATCCTTTATACTTGTTCCAATCCGTTCAGGTGTGATTCATTCCAATGCTAATATTTAACTCATGCTATTAAAATATATCATATGTCAATGAGCAAATCGACATGGAATTGAATTTTTTTAGTCGCGAAGAAGGAAAACTAATGGATTAGGCGTGCTAGCATTAGAAATGTGACATTGTGAGGAAAAAAACAAAGTACAACAGAGATAGAGTAGCAAGATGATCACTGACTTCAGTACAGGTGTTAGGTGCTTAAAATTTCTGTGAGTCATTCTTTTTCCATCTTGAATGGTGATTTGATTTGAGAACATCGTCATCGACATTATTAACTTTTACTCAGCACACTAACACTCCGATTATAGGAATTCATTGATTTTCTTTCTTGGATGTAATGCTTTTCATTGTCCTGATACTTTGTCCTTTATTACGGCTAGAGTTACCTCCTCTCTTTTTTTTTCTTTTTTTTGATTGGTGAAGATTATTTCATTAGCACTAAGCATCACAGAACTAAGATAGTGCTGGAGATAGTATGATAGAAACAGAAAATAATCCCTGCTAGTCCTGAATGATGCTTACAAAAACCACAGTAGCCTCTTTTATCAGTTCTGTTGGGTGTTAGGGTGCCTACAACATATATAAGATTTTCAGCATCTTCTGATTCTTTCTTACACCAACAAATAGCAGTGTCAGACACCTTTACTTTATCATACTAAAAAGAGCAGTCCGGTGCACTAAGCTCCCGCTATGCGCGGGGTTCGGGGAAGGACCGAACCATAAAGGGTATACTGTACGAAGTCTTACCCATAAAGGGTCTTTACTTTATCATACTGATTGATTTATTTTTAGTTTCAAAGTACCTTGAGTTTCTTTCTCTCCAATATGGCTAGAATTTTCTTAATCTCTCGTGATAAAACCTTGATAACATAAGGATAAAACACCAGTCATTCTTTCCAAATATTACCTAATATCCTAGCCAGTTTAGCCTGCGAAGACTGATGCATCTTTAAAGGCATATCTTTGGGAATGGCGATGGATGAGTATTGCATGTTTATATGGATCTTAATGACTCAAAAGGTGCAAGATCTTGGGGGTCCTCTGGCTTTCATGTCACACAGAGGTCCACTGTGAATCCATTTGGACTTTTATGATCAACTGTACCTAAAATGAAAAAGGCCCTTTTTACTATGTTAGAGTTACAATGCTAACTCTTTCAGCTGCAGTATGTGCAAATGTGAATGCCCGCTCTCTAAGGAAGTTTAGATAATATACTTTGAAGTAGAGATGATGTAAGCAAGTTTAGATAAGGAAGTTGACTTGATTATTGTTGTAGCAAGTACTGTCATCCTGCACAAGCATGTTATTGGTGGAACTGAAGATTTTGTGTATATTCACATTCTTTACGCGTGACATGGCAAATGAAGTTACAGTGATACCATGTTCTTAGGCAGTGATGATCTTAAAGTCATTTGTGTGGATAAATGGACTTCTACTTCATCCTTTCAATTGAGAACTAGCTTCCCTCTTGATGTGTAACACAGCAGATATGCTGATGTGAAATTATGTTGATAATAAATTATCCTGTAGAAATAATCTTAAAATCTGTTTGGTACGAATATCTTCCAGAAGAACCACTCTTAAATTCATCCTACATATGTCGATATCTAGTCCTTTTCTATTTATACACAGTTAATTGTATTAGGTTTTCTTGTTTACATATAGAAAACAGTGCTTTGCAATGTATAAGATCTCCATTAATTTAACATTTTCTTAAGTTATCAAGAAGATTCTTTTTTAATGTTTTCTCAGATGTTTTTTTTGGTTTTCTTTGATTTGAAGAGTCCCTGTTTCTGTATGTCATCTAAGTATCAACTCAATAGTAAATCGAACACCTGCTTTTGTACTGTATCTCACATGGTTAGCTGCATTGCTCTCTCAATTGAAGACTAGCTGATCAGCTCTCAGTAGATTAGAGCTGACTATCAAGAAAATGAGGGAATATTTCTCCACGAGGAATCAGAAGACTATAATAGAGAATTTAAAACTTCTCTTTCAGTGGAAATAGATGGAAGGGACTGAGCAATCCACATGTTAGCTAACATATCCTGCATTATTAATTTCCTCAGTCCCCGTGCAAGGAGTTATAAGCTCCTTATTCAATAATTCATTATGCTAGCTCACACTCCATTTTAAATTTCCAGCTTAAAAATTTATTAGTTTCTCATTTTAAACAGAGAATATATTAGCTTCTTATTCAATTTTCTTTTCATGGATTTTCGTTCTTATTCCAAAACTTTTTATTTTCTTGCAAACAAGAAGATCGAGGAACTACGTGGGAAAATAGACCTTCTTTCATAGCAATCATTGAGAGAGTGATCCTCAACCTTCATTTTCTATTCTGATTTCCCAATGATATTTCCTGTTTGTATGAATATGTAGAGCTTGATATATTTTCCACACTGGCTGGTTGTTTAGTTAGTAACAGTGATTATTGGATATAGGTGGCATTTTCTGTTAATGGAGTTATAATTTTGACATTTTTGTGGCTATCTAAGGCAGTTCTTGAGGTAATTCTTCCACTCGTTTTCTGTGCTTGTGTGCAATGTGGTACCTTACTTTGTAATGTACTTGCTATTCTATAGACTTCTATTGAGACACGTCCTATGTGCTTGTGTGCAATGTGGTACCTTACTTTGTAATGTACTTACTATTCTATAGTCTTCTATTGAGACACGTCCTATGGGCATGTAGGTCTTCAGTTAATACATTGAGCTCTTCTAATTTTTTTTAATTATTCGGCTTTTTTACTCTTTCAAGCTGAATGGATCTTCTGCTCGCTTTATTCTATGTGTGTGTGTCTCCGCGCGTCTCATTTTGTACATCTTCAGATCAAACAGATACGAGAAAAGATGAACTTATCTGTACTGTGCATAGCTGTAACACGGTCTAGAAGACTCAACCTGTTGTTTGCTTATTACAACACATAATCTTCTGCTAATTGTTGTGCCTACTGCCTGAGAGCGCTTTAAACCAAATAAGAAGGATTCTTAATTCAAAATTGACATGGACTTTCATTTGATGATTCATTTGCTCACAATATTGATTTTTGGCGCATTCTCTGACAGAGTTGAAAACAGTTTGAAGCTTTAGTTCCCTTGTCCTGTGGATGACTTCCTTTTATAGTTGGTATTCTCTTACTTTGATCTTTATCATTTGCAGGTATTTTGCACCCTCGGGAGTGTAGTTTTTGCTAGTATCTTACTTATTCGAGGAGTGTGGACAGGCATATCATACTTACAAAATAATCACAACCATAGGACAGACGATGATGATCGTCGTGCATGGAGCGGGGTGCAACCTGCGAGTTAAATGGCGGAATAGTAAAGCTTCCCATAGTGTTATTCCTGCTAGACTGGAATGAAGATTGCAATCTCCCAATTACAGCTACTCTGATGGTATTCGGAAACAAATAGTATAGAAATTTTCCTAACGCAATAATTGGGTTAAGGCCCTTTTACATCTACTGAATTAAATCCTGCAAGGTCGAAGCTGTATCCTTTGTCTTAGACCTATGTGGTTGTAACTAGGATGTCACACAAATGTAAACCGCCCTATTGTTATAGGTCAGCTTAACAAATATAAAAAGTCTTATAATTTCAATTCGCATAACTTAAACTCAAATATCAATAATTGACCCTAGCCCGGTAAAAATGATAACTGATCTGCTGTTACATGCTAAATTACGTTGATAGTGTAAAAAGTTCTTATACTATCAGATAGCTTTAATCCTTATGTAATGCTCAACGGCGGATCAAGAATTTACAGTTGTGAATTCAAGCTTTACTGAAGAATATGTATGGCGGCTCTTATTGTTGTGAGGTGGCTATTAGAAAGAAGTAGTCTTCCTCTGATGTCTCCAAGCTGACCATAACGGAATAGATAGGCGAAGCAGTCAATAGCAGTCTGTTCTCGCCTATCGATAGATAGCAGGTTGCTTCCAAGCTCAAACCATTTGAAACAGAATTGCTACTTTTTTCTTGTTATTGATAGAGTGGTATTCTCCGCCCCTGTCAAATAAAGTAGAGGGGGAGAACTGGAAGAGAGAAGGAAAAAGAGCAAAAGATTGACAAGTCTAATGGGGGAAGAATGGCTGACACGTTGACTGCCTTCGATACTAGAAAAAAAAACCCAAGCGGTCTAACCTAACCCCCAGGGCGGAACCCAACCGAAAGGCGCTAGACGGACTAAGGGCAAGCGAGATAAAGAAAGCAGCTGGCCCTATGTGTAAAACCTTGCCGCGGGAGAGTCTTTCTCCAATGAGAATAAAGAAAGTTTTTGGGCAAGACAAGAAAGGAACTCGCCCTTTGACACCAAGGGATAAGAGCTGATTGCTGGCGATGACTTGGTGAAGGGAATCTATGAGAGAAGGTTCTCGAACCGGGTTACGACCGAATAGAGCGCGGAACCAACGAGTTCAGTCGAACAAGGTAACGAGTCTAAGGGAAGGATCAAGCTTGAAAGGAATGGACGGGCGTAGGCTTAATAGTGAACGCAGACCCCCCTGCTTATAGATATGAGATCAATGACTTTAATAAAAGAAAGATGTCGAGAGAAAGTCTTAGCCCTTAAAATGCGTTGCGAAGAGAGATCGAAGACGAAGATTTTCTGACGCAGTGCGGGCACTGGATGGAAAAGACAGATAAAGGAACAACCCACCGGAAGGGCATACCTCAAGGGGCACCAATCTCCCCCGGCAAAGATCTATCTGCGCGAAGCCGACCTATGGATAGAAAGAAAGATGCAGGAAAGGCAAATGAAAGAAGAAAGACAAATTTGCTTTGGGAGTGTGAGATAGGCAGACGGGGAGTACGCAGCCGAACAACCGCTGGGGTTTCCAGCAGTGATAGCTGAACTAATCAGATGGGCCGCCCCAAACCTTACGCTGACATTTAAATCGGAAATCAACATCGGGTCCCGGCTATCCGAAAAACGCAGACTGAAGCGGAAGATCACAAAATGCAACACAACAAGGGGGTCGTTAGACCGTAGCTTGCGCGAAGGAAGAAGCTAATCAATCAGAATTGAGACAGGGAGGAGAGGCGAAAGAGAGATTTTCGAGCCTGCAAGCAGCAAGCAACAACGGCTTTTCAGCCGTTGCGCGCTAGCTTGTAGTTTAGGGGTATAGTAGGGGTGCCCCTTTCTCAAACTTTTCTATAATATAAGGTAAGCTTTTTGGAACCCTAGTTTTGGAGTTTTCCCCAACCAACCTATACCTTACTAATAAAAAGGGGCTTNGGGACTTCTTTGGCAATTTTTGATTTGCTAATTTATCCCCATCTCAGTGCCCTAATATTACAGCAATGTGTTTCTTAATTATGTTATAGTTGAAAATTTTATGCTCGCGTTGAATTTTATCAAAATTATAAGAAACTGTCAGAATCTATCATTTTGTTCTAACTCTTAATATAACAAATTATACAACAGTGTATATATGTTGTACAAGTAACTATAGGATAAGTTGTCACTACTAATACTTTTCCATTTTCGGTGCTCTATCTACGATGTGTTCCATTTCCTGTTTGGATATAGTAGGGAGAAATTAAACTAAAATTTCAACAACACGACCATTAGCCTCTGGTCAACTATTGGAAACAATCTTTCTCTTTCCATACTTTTCCTATGTACATGCCAATTGCCCCCTCGCCAAGTCTCCAGAAGAATATGGCAAGTTTTTGAAGGGCGTGAATGTTCCTTTTTTTTTCCTTTTTTTTTTCTTTTAATTACACGTAAGGGTAGGGGAAGAAGAAATAGAGGTGAGAATTACAAGACGGGGAATTAAATCTTCACCAATATATTAAAAATTCAAGTAACGAATCAACTGAGTTACTAAGATTAAGGCTATGGCACTACTAAGGCGCAATTGTCGGGCTTCAGATTTTCTTTTTTATCCAACTTTGTCTATCCTAACTCCTAAGTCCCAACTTGATCTTTAAGCTCTCTCTACAAAGTAAAATTCCACAGCTAAGCATAATCGGGCATATTTTACGATCAAAACGCATCAAAGTCGGACATGTTGCGGAAGCCGAATATATAAAGAGTGATTAAATCACAACTACTATATCTAAAGGTAGCTAATAAATAGTAAATGAAACAATAATAAAAGAAACACCAGAAATTAACGAAGTTCGGCAAAATTTGATTTTTGCCTAGTCCTCGGACACAATCAACTCAAACTTTATTTCACTCCAAAAATACAAAAGAAATACTACAAGAGAGAAAGAAGATTCAAATGCCTTAGGAGATAAGAAGGCAAGTGAGAGATGTTTACAAATGAACAAACTCTTGCTATTTATAGAAGGGAAATTGCCTTAATAATGTCATGCATGACATCATATTAAGTGTGATCATGCAATGTAAATGCATGAAAAATGCATCTACCAATTTTTTTCAAAAAGGAGGCTTCAAATGTTCACACTAGTTCACATTAATTTTGTCAAATTCAACAAATCTCCACCTTGGCATGATTCCACTTTTTCAATTTTCTCCCAGTGATAAATTTTGATTGTGTCTTCAACTTCAATCTTCAAAGTTCAACAATATTGATCAAGTTCAATCAATGTTGAAACTTGATCACAGTCACTACTTTTGTTAGCATATCGGCAGGGTTATCTGTAGTCCGAATTTTCTGCACCATGACTCCACCTTCTTGTATAATATCTCGTACAAAGTGATATCGAACATCAATGTGCTTTGTCCTTGCATGATAAACTTGGTTCTTTGCTAATTGGATAGCACTCTAACTATCACAAAATAGTGTGATGTTTTCTTGACCAATACCAAGCTCTCTAATCAACCTTTGAAGCCAAATTGCCTCCTTTACAGCCTCCGTAATTGCCATGTACTTTGCCTCAGTAGTAGACAAAGCAACCGTTGACTACAAAGTAGACTTTCAACTAACTAGTGCATTTGCAAAAGTGAAAACATAACCAATAATTGATCTACGCTTGTCCAAATCACCCGCATAATCCGAGTCACAATATCCAACCAAATACTGACTATCTTCCTGCTCAAAAATCAATCCAACATCTACAGTATTGCGAATATACCGTAGAATCTATTTCACAATTTTCCAATGCTCCTTTCTTGGATCATGCATATACATGCTTACAACTCCGATAACATGTGAAATATCAGGTCTTGTGCAAACCATTGCATACATCAAGCTACCAACGTCATTCGCATATGGAACTCTTGACATATACTCTCGTTCAACTTCATTCTTCGGCGACATAGCAGCACTAAGCTTAAAGTGAGGAGCAAAAGGAGTGCTGACCGACTTCGTATTCTCATTCATGCCAAATCAATCTATTACTCTCTTCAAGTATTCTTTCTAAGATAGATAGATTTTCTTTGAATGTCTATCTCTTTTTATCTCCATGCTAAGAATTTTCTTCGTTTCACCCAAATCCTTCATCTCAAACTCCTTTATTAGTTGAATTTTCAACTTCTCAACTTCCTCTTGACTTTTGGAAGCTATCAACATATCATCAACGTATAGGAGAAGATATATGAAGGATCCGTCTTCAAGCTTGTGCAAATACACACAATGATCGTATTTGCTTCTTCTATACTTCTGCCGCAACATAAACTTGTCCAATCATTTGTACCATTGTCTAGAAGATTATTTCAATCCGTACAATGATTTTTCAAGTTTGCACACCATATTTTCCTTCCCAGCAATTTTGAATCCTTCTGGATGAGTCATATAGGTTTCTTCTTCCAAGTCTCCATGTAAAAATACAGTTTTTACATCTAACTGAACTAGTTCCAAATTCAACTATGCTACCAAAGCCAACAAAACTCTAATGGAGGAGTATTTCACGATTGGAGAAAATACCTCATTATAATCAATTCCCTCCTTTTGAGCGTATCCTTTGTCCACCGATCTTGCTTTGTAGCAAACATCTTCTTGGTTAGGAAATCCTTCTTTCTTTGCAAATACCCATTTTCACCCAATTGCTTTCTTTCCCTTCGGGAGATTAGCCAATTTTTATGTGCGATTCTGATGAAGGGACTGCATTTCTTCATTCATGGAAATCCTCCACTTATCTTATTCTGAACTTTGGACTACGTCTTTATAAGTGGTAGGAACACCATCAACTACAATTGAGGTTGTACAAGCCACCGTCTCTATGAGATGAATATGTTTCTTTATTGTTCTTTTTGGCTTGCAGGTTGTTATTGATTCAAGTTGTTGTTGAGGTTCCTAGGTTGGAATCTCCCTCTTTACTGGCTCTACTTCCAGAGGAAAATCTTTTGTTATTTTCTCGTTTTCTCCCTATATTGGGAAAATTAATTTTCCCTCAAACTCCATATGCTTTGAAGCACCATCAGTTTGTTTGACATCTTCAACTATCACCTTATCTGTTATGGCACATTCATCAAAGGTAACATCTCTGCTGAATATAATTTTTCTTGTCTCTGGACACCATAAGCGGTATCCTTTGACTCCATAAGTAATCTCCATAAATATAGCTTTCTTTGCTCTCGGATCCAATTTTAACTCTTTCACGTGATAGTATGCAATTGAGCCAATTACATGCAAAAAACTATAATCTTCAGCAGGTTTTCCATACCATTTTTCAAATAGTGTCTTGCCTTTAATAGTGGCAGATGGTAGATAATTAATGAGGTGGCATGCATATGTTATTGCCTCAACCCAAAATTCTTTGCCCAAGTCAGCATTGGACAACATACTTGTCACGACTCGAAATCTCACCCGTCGTGATGGCGTCTATCTAAATACTAGGCAAGCTGACATCATAAATAACCCACACTATCTTTTAAATACGGAAAATATCATAATTAAGTTTAAGAGAAAATCTCACAATTACTAGGTAAAACATATTCCCAAAACCCGGTGTCACTGAGTGCATGCGCATCTGTACCTTACAAGTCTGAAAAATATGGTCTATAATAGTCTAAGATCAAATACAGTAAACAAGGAGATAGGGAAGGAGAGACAAGGTCTGCGAAACATAGCAGCTACCTCTGAATCTCGAAAAATCAATTGTATGAAAGAATCAACACCCACTGTGTCCGGGATCACCTGGATCTGTACATGAAGTGCATGGTGTAGTATGAGTAAAACCAACACAGCAAGTAACAATAATAAATAAGTAACTGAAAGTAGTAACGAGCTTCTCAGCTAAGTCCAAATACAGTACTTTCCAACAAAAAAATAGGCATGCTCTCAAGTTCAACATTTAAAATTTCACAGTAATTTCATATCAAATTTGACTGAAATAGAAAATAATATTTTTTTAAAATTTCCAAAATAGTGATATATGACATCTGAAATGCAACAAATAATGAAATCAATGCATCCTCTCAGAATAACAGTCACTCAGTCCTCCCATTCACTCCAACCTCATAGTCACTCTTTCCTTGCAGTCACTCATTCCTCATAGTCACTCAACACTCGGCACTCGACACTCGGCACTCGCACTCAGTAGGTACATGCGCTCATTGGGTGTGTGTACAGACTCCGAAGGGGCTCCTTCAGCCCAAGCACTATAACAAGCCAATCATGGCATAAATCAAAGAAACATGATGCGGCGTGCAGCCCGATCCCATAAATATCCTAACAATTAGGCTCTCGACCTCACTTAGTCATCAACCTCTCCAGTATCTCGGACTCTTAGAAATCATGATAATCAGCCCAAAATTAATAATATGATGTATTAATAAATAGCAATAGAGACTGAGATATGATATGAAATGAATAAACATGACTGAGTGTGAAATTATAATTTGAACATATAATTCAACCACAGAAATAACCCCAGTGGGTACCAATAATAACAGCATATGTCTACGCATGATTTTTAATACGAGTCTCAGCTCAATTTTCTCTAACACATAGAGAATGCACTAGTATCAACAGATTATTCAACTACACTGTTCCATGGAATTTGACCAAGTCACAATTCCTACGGTGCACGCCCACATGCCCGTCACCTAACATGTGTGTCACCTCAAAACCAATCACATAACACATAATCCGGGGTTTCATACCATCAGGACAAAATTTAGAACTATTACTTACCTCAAATCGCGTAACTCTTTATTCCGCTATACCCTTGCTATGAGAATTGGTCTCCGAAAGCCTCGTATCTAGCCATAATTAATTCGATTCGGTCAATACCAATTATTGTAATTAATTCCATAGGGAAATACTATTTTTTCCAATAAAATCTAAAATTTAACTCAAACACCGCACGTGGGTCCTACATATCGGAACCCGATAAAAGTTAAAAAATATGAATGCCCATCCAACCACGAGTCCGACCTTAACCACGAGTCCAACCATATAAATTTCACAAAATTCCGACCTCAACTCGACCTTCAAATCTTTAATTAAAGTCTATGAAGATTTCTACTATTTTTAACTCAATCTTTACCCATTTGAACTCAACAATCTTTCCACAAACCTTATTGGTATGTGTATATATAAATAATACTCTAACACCCAAGAATAATACTCTTAATCCCCCATCTTTTACTTCAAACTCAAAATTGAAGAATTGGGGAGAGAAATTCTTACCTCTTAGATAAAGATCTTGTGGGTTTTCCTTGTCAATCTTCCAAGATTTGAGCAAGACTTGATGAATAATTAGCCTAGAGTTTCCTCTCTCTCTAAAACACTCTCACTTCTCTCTAAAACATCAGATTTTGGATAAAAAATAATCCTTTGCGTGTATTTAACAAAGTAGAGTCGGGTTATAAAAATTCAAAAATGAAGCTCTGGAACAGGATATGCGGTCCGCATATCGGCCGCACAATAGGCCTCCAGAACTGGGAAAACCTTGCCTGGGTTTGCGGTCACTATGCGACCCGCAGACCTGTTTTGCAGTCGCATAATGAACCGCAGAACAGTTCTGCGGTCACATAGTCGACCGCAGAATGGCATCCAAAATGGCCCCTTAATTTCCTTAGCAAAGATTCTCCGGGGTAGTTACACATAAGTCAACATCCGGTTAACCTTTTCAACTTAAGTTTTAAACCTTGGAACTAAGTGTTCCAAGTTATTCCAAAACCTCACCGGACCCGAACTAATCACCCCGGCAAGTCACATAGCAACTGTAAAGCATACATTGAACAGTAAATGGAGGAACGAGGTTGTAATACTCAAAATGACCGGTCGGGTCGTTACAATACACCGAACCTTCTCCAGCAAAGTTCGGTTCATGCGTTCTGCCACTCCATTCTGTTGTGGTGTATTTCTGAAGGTGAAATGTCTCAAAATGCCATCATCTTCACAAATCTTATTGTAAAGATCATTTTTTTATTCTCCATTGTTATCTGTGTGGAGACACTTTATGTAAGGCCCCGTAAAATTTTGCAAAGGAAAAATAATATTTCATGGTGTCGGACTAGTCTCACGTGTTTGTGGATTGTAGAAATTCTTCGCGGTGAGCTTGCTCGCCGCGACTCAGACTTTTTGGGTTGAAAAATGCACCGAAAAGTAAAGGAAAATATTTGGCAGAAAAGTGCATTTCTGCGGTCCATTATGCGATCGCAGAATCACTCTGTGGGCCGCATAATGGCCGCAGAAGTGAGGCAGGAGAGGGCCAGTTTGGAAGCAATTATGTTGTCAACTATGCGACCGTATAACTGTTCTGTGGTGCATTATGCGATCGCAAAACAGTTACGCGGATCTCATAGTGACCTCAAACACAGACAAATTTTTGGTCGTTTTGGTCAGCAATTATGCGACCGATATGCGGCCCGCATATTGATTATGCGATCGCATATGCAATCGCAGACCTTGTTCTGGAGCTCCATTTTTGGGTTTTTTAAACCCGACCCTATCTCGTTAAAATACACCCCATGGACCATTTTGAGCATATTTTCTGATATTTTTGGAGTGAGAGAGAGGTCTTTGAGAGAGAAGTAATCCTCATCAAATTGTTCTTCAATTCTCACTTAAATCTTGAATATTATCAAGAGATGCACCTAGGTCTTCTTCCTATGAGGTAAGATTCTACCACCCAAACTCTTAATTTCAAAATATAACTAGAAGGGGCCATTAGTAAAGTAATTCATGGGGATGGGAGTGCTTACCTTGTATGCATGTATCCTTGTAGTATATTGGAAGATTGTGAGCTAATAATGGTAGAGAGAGGTTTGGAAAATGATGGAATCTTCCACAAAAGAGCCTTAAAACATTAATGCACACCTAGTGTTTGATAGTATGCTCAAATGAGCCAAAACCATGTTCATCTTCCTAATTTTGGTTCAATTTTGTTATATTGCTAAAGTAGATTGAAGTTGCTAATAGTCCGAAACATCTTAGAGTTTAAGAGGCTCAATTGAGGTATGTTAGATAAACCCCCTTCTTCTTAGAATCGAATCCCACGGTGTTCGTGTAATTGGAGTAAGTCCTTGATCATTATTGAATTGGCTTTTCCTAATGTGGTTGTGTTGAAGGATGTTTGTGCTAAATGCTTCATCATGTCATCTTGCCATTTGAGAATATGTTCAAAATGTGAAATATGTGTTAGGAATGTTAAGACTTCATGTCAAGATTGAAATAAAAGTTGTTTTGCCAAATTGTATGAAAGACCCCTATGTGACTGAGATTTCCCAAATTGCTCATATGTGAATTAATGTCTTAAATGGGAAGCCCTATTGATGACGATAATGATAATGATATTTTAAGGTGGAAAGGGGAACTGGAACTATGAAATACGGTCAAGTGCCAAAAATAACTTTGTAATCGTAATCACGAGTGCCAATGAATTGAAAGTATATGAAAGAAGTTCTATATGAAATGATTGACTGAAGAAGGTAATGTCTAAAATGAGATGGCCTAGCCGATCGGGCCGAGATCGGACTCTGTGTAAGAACATGGTGGTATTGTGAATGAAATTTTGGTAATGTCTCAAATGAGATGGCCTAGCCGATCGGGCCGAGATCGAACTCCGTGTAAGAATACAGAGGTATTGGGAATTGTGGAATATCGGTACTAAAGGTCACCCAA
>AWOL01S0010145.1:0-13676 GCA_000715115.1 Nicotiana otophora
ATTTTTGTGCTCTCCCTTCGTTTATTTGATCACATAGACTAATTCATATAATTCGAGTTCTGCTGGGACCCACAGTTGTGGTCCTCGAAGAGTAGCTAACACCTTCTCCTCGAGGTAATTTGAGCCCTTACCCGATCTTTGGTGATGCAACCGGTTAATCCAGAGTTATCTGCAAATAGGTGACCTAACGCACCTTAATTTGTTAGGTGGAGACTCTCTCTTTTAATACCCTTCCTTTAAAAGAAGTTGTCACGTGTCGAAGCCTGATTTCGCGATAAAGAAAGGGGCGCGACAACATGGCGACTTTACTGGGGATATATATTAGGCTCTTACCATTGCGAACTTTGTCTATATGAATTAGTCTATCTCGATAAGCGCATCTTTATTATTTTGCTGATACTTGAACATCCCACTCCCATTCTCCTTTTTATTGCTACATTCACACCCTCTTCCCTATTTCCCCTTTATGTGAACTCATATGTAACTTTTCGCTTAATCTGGTTATAATATGCATCCCACTGGCTCCAACTTTTAAATTTTGTTATATCATGACTTTCCCAATCCTTACCCTTTTATTGCTTCATTACAATCTTTTTTTTATATTATACGAACTAACTTCTTCCCTATTTTTCTTTCTTTTCTATCTTTACATTTATTAAATACTGCATTTATCTCTTTTATCAAGAAAAAAACTTGACAACGTGTTGTTTTATTTTTGCATAAAGCATGCTCTACATCATATTCCACTCGTGCACAATTAATACCATAGCGGCACTTGATGAGTATCCGCGCTCTTCCTATATTACCCTTTTTAAATTTAAAAAGGCTTATTTGCGTTAAAACTAGTCGATCAGCGGTGCAATCGGCGGTTCCGTGCCTTTCCCTCTCAAGTTGTCCACTTGAGGGTACCGGTCTAGACTCTTCTTGAAACCTCCACTCTAATATTAACTGTGCATGCATCATGTCTAAACCTAGTATGGGTTAGAACGCTATCCGCATAATAACCCCCTAAGGCAAGCCTTGTCCAAAGCCCATCGGGATTTCCATAATCCCAACGGACACGATCATGATATATGCATTATTTGGAGAAAACATGTCGATATGCTAATCATTAATGCGTAAATAGTCGGATTCGGAGGGGGAAAGGGCTAACTTTATCTGTTTTGCATAAATGAGGCACGAAGTCCCCATGTTCGGCATGGTTTGAAGTATCCCACCTTTGTTTCTAGATTGGTGGGAAAATATCTCACCAAGCGACAAAAATCATGTAAAAGGGTTCTCGGGAATTTACCTTCTTTGCTAGACATTCAGCCAAACAATGTACTGATTGAGGCCGCTGCTATGTTCTGGGATGAGAAGAGGGATGTTTTCCGTTTTGGTGACATAGAAATGACTCCCCTTCTAGAGGAAATAGGAGGCTTTGTTGGGCTTCCCTGGGACATCCCTGGTCTGTTGATACCGGAAAATCGCACTTCTCGAGGTTTTCTGAAAATGATGGGTTTTAGAAGGAATGATGAGTTAGTCTGCCTGAAGAAGTCTTACATACCATTCGACTTCCTTTACGAGCATTGTGGGCACAACAAGTCCTACCGTCTTTATCATGATGAATTTGCTATCACCTCTCTGGGTTGGACCCATCGCCGAGTTTTTGTGTTCATTGTTTGTTTTCTGGGGATGCTGGTATTCCCAATACAAGGAGAAAGGAGTCACACTCACTTAGCTATGGTTACTAAGACCCTAATGGAAGAAATTGAGGGACAGACTTATACTATTATCCCAATGATCGTATCGGAGATATACCGAGCCTTGGACCGTTGCAAGAAATGATATGGGCATTTTGAGGGTTGCAATTTGATACTGCAAATATGGCTGTTGGAACATCTTCAAAGGGGACAATACCGTCAAGAATTTCCGCGGCGACCATGGAATGACCACATAGCTTTTCACCATCCGAAAAGAATGACTTTTATCCCGGATAGGTTTGCACAACCAGAAGTGTACCACATAGCTGGGTACACTTCTTTAGCAATTTTACTGACGACAAGGTCCATTGGATGTTCGAGTGGTTCCCTACTAGCGAATTCATCATCAGGTCAAGAGATGTTCCTCATCTAGTGCTAATCGGATTAAGGGGTATCTATCCTTATGCTCATATCAGAGTCATGAGGCAAGCTGAGAGAAAACAGGTTATACCACGAGTTTCCAAAATAGTTCATTACAAAGCATATTTCCAAGGGAATGTCATTCCATTTACGTTCTAGGCACAACACATGTGGCATCAAAAGATTATTGTGGATAAAGATACCATCATGCCAAACAGGTATCATGCCGGCCATGTGTACTTCTACACATCATGGTTGATCGATAACATAGCAGGAGAGGTCAAGCGCATGTACATTCAGAATAGGGACATGGAAGCAATCAATGAATGGAGGGGAACCGCTACTAAATCAGCAGAAAGGTTGGAGTATTTGGAGCAAGGTTTGATGGAACTTGAGGGAAAGATGAGGAAAAGGGTCTCGGATTGTCAGAACGCAGAGGGCAATGAAGGAGGACATCTAGCAAGGGCGTATCTTAGGGGTGGGCATAATACCGACCGAACTAAAAAAAACGGCCGAATCGTGAATTTCAATTTTTCGATTTTGGTTTAATTAGTTTTTCGGTCGGTGCACAGTTTTTAAATTATTAATTTTAGGTTTTTTGGTGCAATTTACGATTTTGGTGTTTCGATTTTTGGTTTAACCGAAAAACTGAAATTTTGGGTATTAGTTATTACCCATTTTAGGCTGAAGCCTAATACCTATTTGAACTTTGAAGCCCAATTTAGTTTACCCAAACCCAAACTTACTGATAGTATATCTAATACCCAAACCCATCGGTTACACTAACTAAATCACTAATACACATTACACTTAGTCACTTCCCAATTCCCATTTCCCAAACCTAAATAAAGAATTAGATTTAGGGTTCCCAAACCTACATCAATTGAAAAGTTCGCCTCTTTGGTTCTTCCTTCTTCCTCTGTGACTGCTGCGAATGCTACGACTCGTCGTTGCCGAGATGCCTACTGTTGCGAGTGCGACTTCTTCTGAGTTACTGTGAGTTCTGCGCCTTCTTCCTCAGCTCGACTGTGACGCCTTCTTCCTAAGCTCGTCGCTCATCCTTCATCCTCAAGTTAGTGTGAGTTCTTCTGAGTTTTGTGTTAGTCTTTTGTGTATGAAAAAAGAAAATGTCTCACTGTCTTAGTCTTTCACTTTAGTATATTTCAAAATCAGGTCTAACCCTAAAGGTTATGGACAGCTTTACTTTAGTATTAAGCACCACAATTTCTCTCAAAATTTCAAAAAGCAATCAAGTACACCAATAAAATAATAAGGTGCTTGGATGTTTCTGCCAAAAGAGGTTTCCTGGCAGATGGCCAACCTAAAAAGCAAAGGATTTGCTTTACATATCACTACAATAAATAAGTACTGTAAATAAACTCTAAAGTTAAAAGATAAAGGTACAGATTAAACAAAATGTTTCCACTTATGAACATAGAAAAATTAGTATCTATACATAATTGTTTGATGAATGATGTATGTACTAGTAAATGGATTCAAGGTTGTATAGTAGTAAGAACGATTGAACAACCAAATAATGTTAAAGGCAGTTAACCAGAAATTTAATCCAGTGAACAACAGATTAGAATAGAAAAATACTTACCAAAATCTTAATATCAAAGAATTAGTTTTTTCGAAATTTATTATATAGGTCGCTAAATAAATGTTGTCGTAGCTATGATTTCATGTGGTCGAGTTTATAATTGTCATCCAAAGTATTATGGCACTTATGACTTGGTGAAGCATATTAAGAAGTGTCTCATGCCTCATCCAGTGATTCGTATTTATGACTTTAAGTATTATTTTCTAGACTTACTTTGTGGCTTGTGGGTTGTGACTAGTTTGCCACTGTTTTGTTGTTTGGTGATGGTATTTCTAGACTTATTTTGGACTTTGGTAGCTGCTTAGATTTGCCACTGTGTTAAACTGTTTTGGACTAGTTTTCCACTGCTGAACTGTGCGATATTTTGCTACTTAGGTGTTTTTTTGCACTGATGCCACTGAAGGCCTCCCTGTTCTCTGTGTGCTTGTTCTCTATAGTCTATTCTCGATTTCATTTATAGTGTAATTTCAAATTAAAGTGTTATTGTCAGCATAACTTGTGTTAGACTGCCATCTGCCACTGTCTTTCTCTGTTGCTGGGTTGTCTTTCTCAAAAGTCAACACGACAATTCGCTGGGTTGTCTTTCTCAAAAGTCAACATGACAATTCGTTGTTGGGCTGGACAAAAAGCAAATAAATTCTAGCCTTGTTTATTGATGTTCCTACAAACTGTAAATACTTGTTGTTCCTATAACTGTTTAAAACCGAAAAAATAAACCAAAAATAACCGAACCGAACTTTGAAAAAACCGCACCAAACCATAAATACTTTGGTTTGATTTGGTTATTAATATTATAAAACTGATAAACCGAACCATACTTTCATAATAACCGACCGAACCGACCGACGCCCACCCCTAGCATATCTGCTATTGGACATCCGCGACCTGGGGAATCTAATTGACGGGGCTAAGAAAGCCAAGCTTGGAGAAGATCCCTCTGGGACCAAGTAGATTAGGGGTGATGTTTTCTAGATTTGTTTTAGAATTTGATTGTAGTAAGGCAAATGCCACTAGTGACTCTTTATAATTATTGTCGTTTTAGTAGAGATTTGGTCTATTTATTATATTAATGAAATGATGCAGTTATCGGTATTGAGTTTTCTCCAAAGCTACATGTCGCTAGTCCTACCTCGGGCACGATGAGGTCCCCAAATTAGGACGCGAATTCCGTAATACGTGTTTAAATATTGTAAACATCCTTTTAATACTCTTTACTGACTTGTTTACCTTTTGTTTTTCTTCTTTTCTTTATTTATTCCCATCCCCTAAGGTTGGTTTGTGAATACTGGCATCATCTTCATATCATACCAGATCTAGAGGTCCTCCACCTCCTCCTCCTCCTCCAAGCGATCCTAAGAACAAAGGAAAGGCTAAAATGGATGATCTGAGCGGTATCAGGAAAGACAACGCTACCCATGCAGAGAATGTTGAAACTTCGGATGGTCGGGGTACTCTGGCACATAACAACTTGGTTTTGCGATTAGATCAAGAGATACTGGAGTTACAAGGGAAACCTGAGCATGTCCGTAACCTAGCAAACCTTTCCCTTACCCTGAATGTTCCCGACATCAACCAACAAAACGCCCAAAACTCAACACCTCCTCAAAACACAAAACCAGCACCCCCAAAATCCTCCCACACCTCATCAATATGCCACGCCTCCCCAAAGTCCTAATCCTCCACCAGCACCAGCTCCTCCACAGCATCATCATCATCCGACCCAGTACCCACAAACTACCACATACCATACTCCTCAGAATGTACCACAGCCTACTCCTGACCCGCAAAACTCAACCAATGACCACCATTACGCCCAGATTCCCGGAGTCCACCAAAGTAATCCCATATATGTGGAAACCTTACCCCCACACCCCACAACAGACCCTATACATACTCGAATCCGCCGAGAAGGACCTGCTCATCAAGAATATAGCAGAGGAAATCAAGAAACTTACCGGCAGAGTTCAAAATGTCGAAGAGGGCAAAGGCGTTGAGGGTTTGAATTATGAAGATTTGTGTATTCAGCCGGACGTAGAACTGCCAGAGGGTTATAAACCTCCCAAGTTCGAAATGTTCAACGGAACTGGTGATCCGAAGGTGCACTTGAGAACGTATTATGACAAGCTTGTAGGAGTTGGCAGGGATGAAAGAATCCGCATGAAGTTGTTCATGAGAAGCCTCACTGGAGACGCCCTATCTTGGTACATCAGTCAGAACCCAAAGAAATGGGTCAATTGGGTAAGCATGTCATTGGATTTCATGGATCAGTTTAGGTTTAACACAGAAAATGCACCAGGCGTTTTCTACATTCAAAATCTCAAGAAGAAGCCAACAGAAACTTTTTGCGAGTATGCTACTCGGTGGAGGTCTGAAGCTGCAAAAGTGAGGCCAGCGCTAGAAGAAAAACAGATGAATAAGTTCTTCGTCAGAGCTCAAGACCCGCAATACTACGAAAGATTGATGGTTATTGAAAACCATAAATTTTTTGATATCATTAAGTTGGGAGAGAGAATAGAAGACGGGATCAAAAGTGGAATGGTGACAAATGTTGAGCCCAGGGCATAGACAAAGGATTGAATTGGTCTCCACCATGGCGTGGTCCTTCTTACCCTCTAGAGAAACCAGTACCACAATTGAGCCAGTCATTTCACCAAGCTGACATGATGTGGGAGTCCGAAGAAGATTAAGTTCTAACCGGTATAAGGAATCGTTTTTTGGATGATGAAGACATGGATTGTAGTGTGATAGTTGGGGAGGAGGAGGAGGAGGAAGGCCTTATTATTCAGACTGTGGAGAAGGGAGTTGTTCTCAAGAACTGGACACCATCAAGGGCCCATCGAGATCCTAGGTAGCCTAGCAATTAGCATCATTTATTTTAAAAGCAATTTTTATGAGCATTTAAGACATTTTCAGTACTTTATTTTAACCATGTTTTGTTTTGAAATAATTTCTCGGGTCATCGAGTCGTACCTGTTTGACATTTTCAAGATTTATCTAAATGCATTATTGTTTTTTAGTATTTATTATTATTCTTTACGTTTTTTCTCTACAACATTATTATTACCTATCCTGATGAACTTATGATTGTGACATGTAATAAGACAACGCAACATAAGGATAATGATTCAGAGGATCTGGAAGAGGATATAATGCCCAAGAAAATTGTTAGAGAAGTGGAAAACTTTGAAAACAAGCCTAAGTCCAATTTGGATGAGACTGAAACAGTTAATCTAGGAGACTCTGAAACAGTCAAGGAAACACGTGTAAGCATTCACCTGTCACCATCAGAGAAAGAATAATACACTAGTTTCCTGAAGGAATATGAGGATATATTTGCATGGTCCTATGATGATATGACCGGTTTGAGCAAGTCCATAGTGGCTCATAAACTAGCTACCAACCCAATGTGTCCGCCGGTAAAGCAGAAACTCAGAAAGTTCAAGCCAGTTATGAGTTTGAAAATCAAAGAAGAAGTCACTAAGCAGATCAAAGCTAAGGTTCTCAGAGTGGTTGAATATCCAACTTAGTTGGCTAACATCGTGCCAGTTCTGAAGAAGGATGGGAAAGTCAAAGTATGCGTCGATTATCGAGACCTAAACAAAGCAAGTCCTAAAGATGATTTCCCGTTACCCAGCATACACATACTGATCGACAACTGCGCTAAGCATGAACTCCAATCCTTTGTGGATTGCTTCGCGGGATATCATCAGATCTGGATGGATGAAGAGGATGTCGAAAAGATAGCTTTTATCACACCATGGGGGTGTACTATTATAAAATGATGTCCTTTACTCTGAAGAATGCTGGGGCCACTTATATGAGGGCTATGACAACTATTTTCTATGACATGATACACAAGAAGATAGAGGCATATGTGGATGATGTCATCATCAAATCCAAGAAAAGTACAGATCACACAGCAGACTTGAGGAAATTCTTTGATCGATTTCGGAGGTACAATTTGAAATTGAATCCCGCAAAATGTGCCTTCGAGGTCCCCGCAGGAAAATTATTAGGATTCATTGTCAGCCGCCGAGGAATTGAGCTAGACCCATCAAAGGTCAAGGCTATCTAGGATTTGCCACCTATAAAGAACAAGAAAGACGTGATGAGCTTCTTGGGACGTCTTAATTACATCAGCTGCTTCATAGTACAATCAACCGTGATCTGTGAGCCGGTTTTCAAAATATTAAAGAAGGATGCCGCAACCAATTGGACTAAAGACTGCCAGAACGCTTTTGAGATAATCAAAGAATATTTGTCCACACCGCCAGCCCTGGTCCCGCCAGAACCTGGTAGACCACTGCTACTTTATCTCTCTGTATTAGATAGGGCTTTCGGTTGTGTCTTGGGACAACACGATGAGACGGGAAGGAAAGAACAGGCCATATACTATCTGAGTAAGAAGTTCACACCCTACGAAGCACGGTATTCTTTGCTGGAACGCACCTGTTGTACTTTGACCTGGATAGACTAGAAACTGAGTCACTACTTCTGTGCCTATACCACATATCTCATATCAAGGGTGGATCCTTTGAAGTACATCTTCCAGAAACCCATGCCTACAGGGAAGCTGGCAAAATGGCAGATATTGTTGAGTGAATTCGACATCATCTATGTGACTCAGAAGGCGGTTAAGGGATAAGCATTAGCGGATCATCTTGTGGAAATTCAAGTAGGAGGATAATACGAACCACTAAAAATGTATTTTCTTGATGAATAAGTATTATTCGTAGGAGAAGATATCGCCGAAGCCTACGACGGGTGGAGAATGTTTTTTTATGGAGCCGCAAACTTCAAAGGAATGGGTATTGAAGCCGTTTTGGTGTCAGAAATAGGTCAACATTATCCGGTATCCGCAAAACTCAGATTTCTGTGCATCAATAATGTGGCAGAATATGAGGCTTGCATATTGGGGCTCAATTTGGCCATTGACATGAATATCCAGGAATTACTATTAATTGGTGATTCAGATCTTCTGGTACATCAGGTGCAGGGAGAATATGCTACAAAGAATACCAAGATATTACCATATCTATATAATGTGAAAGAGATGATGATGAGGTTTATGAAGATAGAGTTTAGACATGTCCAGAGAATCCAGAATGAGTTCGCAGACGCATTGGCCACTTTGTCCTCCTTGAGACAACATCTGGACAAGAATTTCATCGACCCCATTCCGGTAAGGATTCATAATCAGCCAGCTTACTGCGCTCATGTTGAAGAAGAAGCATACGAGAATCCATGTTTCTATGATATCAAGGAGTACTTGGCAAAATGAGAGTACCTAGAGTATGCAAATCATACTAAAAACGCACGCTTCGAAGATTGTCCAACCATTTCTTCCAAAGTGGATGAATTATGTACAGAAGGACTCCAGACTTAGGATTATTACGGTGTGTTGACGCCAAGGGAGCTTCCAAACTACTCGAAGAGATACACTCTGGAACTTGCGGACCACACATGAATAGTTTCGTTTTAGCCAAGAAGATACTGAGGGCAGGTTATTTTTGGATTACTATAGAAACGGACTGCCTTAGGTATGTCCAGAAATGTCATCAATGCCAAATACACGCAGATATGATATGGGTGCCACTAAATAAACTCAATGCAACGAGTGCACCTTGGCCTTTTGCCGCTTGGGGAATGGACATCATTGGACCAATCGAGCCCGCCGCTTCAAACGGGCACAGGTTCATTCTAGTGTCCATAGTCTACTTNAGAGATACACTCTGGAACTTGCGGACCACACATGAATAGTTTCGTTTTAGCCAAGAAGATACTGAGGGCAGGTTATTTTTGGATTACTATAGAAACGGACTGCCTTAGGTATGTCCAGAAATGTCATCAATGCCAAATACACGCAGATATGATATGGGTGCCACTAAATAAACTCAATGCAACGAGTGCACCTTGGCCTTTTGCCGCTTGGGGAATGGACATCATTGGACCAATCGAGCCCGCCGCTTCAAACGGGCACATGTTCATTTTAGTGGCCATAGACTACTTCACAAAATGGGTCGAAGCTGCATCCTACAAAGCTCTAACCAAGAAAGTCGTCGCAGATTTTGTCAGAGATCGTATTATTTGCTGATTCGGGGTTTCAAAGTCCATCATCACCGACAACGCCGGCAATCTTAACAGTGAAATAATGAAAGCTATGTGCGAGACCTTCAAAAGCAAGCACAAGAATTCCACAACATACAGGCCTCAAATTAATGGAGTCGTGGAGGCCGCAAACAAGAATATCAAGAAAATATTGAGGAAGATGGTAGAAAACCACAAGCAATGGCACGAGAAGTTACCATTTTCCTTATTGGGGTACCGGACCACGGTCCGCACGTCAACCGGGGAAACTCCTTACCTATTGGTCTACGGTACGGAAGCCGTCATTCCCTCCGAGGTAGAAATTCCCTCCCTGAGAATTATACAGGAAGCTGAACTCAGTGATGCAGAATGGGTAAGAAGTCGCTATGAACAATTAGCTTTCATTTACGGGAAAAGAATGAATGCAGTGTGTCATGGTAAACTTTATCAGAACAAAATGTCCAAAGCTTTCAACAAAAGGGTCAAACCTAGACAGTTCACACCGGGGCAGCTGGTGCTAAAACGAATCTTTCCACATCAGGATGAAGCCAAAGGAAAATTCTCACCCAATTGGCAAGGACCCTATATGGTTCACAGAGTACTAACAGGAGAAGCACTCATACTCGCAGAAATGGATGGAGAGATTTGGCCAAAGCCTATCAACTCAGATGCAGTCAAAAGATACTATGTTTAAAGCTGTTTACATTTATGCAATTGATATAACTGAACTACGCTTGACCTGATTCTCGTTTAAGAGGGGATACATAGGCATCCCTGTGGGTTCGGTCATAATTAAATAAAATTCTCATTTTTTCCACAATCAAAAACAGGGGCAGAATTTTGAGGAGGACCCTCAAAATTCCGGGACAAGCTCAACCAACGGCACTGTGTGCGGAATATCCAAAAAATCGTCTGAATAACTGGGGCAGAATTTTGAGGAGGACCCTCAAAATTCTATGGAAAGAAGGTCGCAATGTCTCTGATAATGTCACAATTGATGGTTCATCTAATCTATGTAATATTACTGTATTTTAAATAACTATGCACACATATTTTTTGGAAAGCTATATTTTTGACCAGATGCTACCCATGGTAACTCGAGTAGGATTTCAATGCAGAGCAAAGCAAAGCAAGCAGACGGAGGCACAAACCGACCTCCCCATAAAACTCACAATTTTCCTTTGGATACAGGAACAAGGAATAGCCACGAGTACGTGCGCACCTTAGAATCACTATCTTCATAACAACAAAGCTACCGAACGCAAACATATCTCCAGCTAAGAAATACTCTGCTATCACTTATTATCTATTCATTGCATGAGACTAAGCACTGTCTCCATCTTTGCATAAGGCTAAGCCCTGCCTCCTAAATTGCATAAGGCTAAGCACTGCCTTCCCTTGCATGAAACTAAGCACTATATCTATCTTTGCATGAGGCTAAGCCCTGCCTCCTCAATTGCATAAGGCTAAGCACTGTCTCCATCTTTCCATGAGGCTAAGCCTTGCCTCCTCAATTGCATAAGGCTAAGCACTGCCTTCCCTTGCATGAGACTAAGCATTGTCTCCATCTTTGCATGAGGCTAAGCCCTGCCTTCTNATAACTGAACTACGCTTGACCTGATTCTCGTTTAAGAGGGGATACATAGGCATCCCTGTGGGTTCGGTCATAATTAAATAAAATTCTCATTTTTTCCACAATCAAAAACAGGGGCAGAATTTTGAGGAGGACCCTCAAAATTCCGGGACAAGCTCAACCAACGGCACTGTGTGCGGAATATCCAAAAAATCGTCTGAATAACTGGGGCAGAATTTTGAGGAGGACCCTCAAAATTCTATGGAAAGAAGGTCGCAATGTCTCTGATAATGTCACAATTGATGGTTCATCTAATCTATGTAATATTACTGTATTTTAAATAACTATGCACACATATTTTTTGGAAAGCTATATTTTTGACCAGATGCTACCCATGGTAACTCGAGTAGGATTTCAATGCAGAGCAAAGCAAAGCAAGCAGACGGAGGCACAAACCGACCTCCCCATAAAACTCACAATTTTCCTTTGGATACAGGAACAAGGAATAGCCACGAGTACGTGCGCACCTTAGAATCACTATCTTCATAACAACAAAGCTACCGAACGCAAACATATCTCCAGCTAAGAAATACTCTGCTATCACTTATTATCTATTCATTGCATGAGACTAAGCACTGTCTCCATCTTTGCATAAGGCTAAGCCCTGCCTCCTAAATTGCATAAGGCTAAGCACTGCCTTCCCTTGCATGAAACTAAGCACTATATCTATCTTTGCATGAGGCTAAGCCCTGCCTCCTCAATTGCATAAGGCTAAGCACTGCCTTCCCTTGCATGAGACTAAGCATTGTCTCCATCTTTGCATGAGGCTAAGCCCTGCCTTCTCAATTGCATAAGGCTAATCATTTCCTTCCCTTGCATGATACTAAGCATTGTATCTATCTTTGCATGAGGCTAAGCCCTGCCTCCTCAATTGCATAAGGCTAAGCACTGCCTTCCCTTGCATGAGACTAAGCACTGTCTCCATCTTTGCATGAGGCTAAGCCCTGCCTCCTCAATTGCATAAGGCTAAGCATTGCTTTCCTTTGCATGAGACTAAGCACTGTATCCATCTTTGGATAAGGCTAAGCCCTACCTCCTCGATTGCATAAGGCTAAGCTCTGCCTTACCAACGCACGAGACTAAGCATTGTCTCCAAGCTTGCACGAGATTAAACATTATCTCCCATATTGCATGAGGCTAAGCCCTGCCTCCTTAATTGCATAAGGCTAAGCTCTGCCTTCCCAATGCACGAGACTAAGCATTGTCTCCAATCCTGTATGAGACTAAGCATTGTCTCCAACCTTGCACAAGACTAAGCATTGTCTCCAATCTTGCACAAGACTAAGCATTGTCTCTCATTGCATAATCACAAATGCTGCGTTGTTCAAAACCTTGCATTATTCTCTTCTTTCGGGGCTAAGCTCTGCCCCCAGTTCTACACAAGACTAAGCTCTGTCTTGTTTCATCTCAAGCATCATGTCTTTGCATCTCATGGGCTGAAGCATAGCCAAATATTTTGAAGGCGTCATAGTCCGAAGGCATAATCCTCATAGCCGGAAGACACCATGCCATGGCCTGAGGATCTCTCAATATTGCACATCATTATTCAAAGGCATCATAATTCGGAGACACCATCTTCATAGCCCAAAAACATCATTTCATGGCCTGCAAATCCCTTATCTCATAATTCATGGCCCGGGACATCACGGTCTAAGGACATCATCCTCACCGTCCAAAGACGATCTCCATAGTCCAGAGGGAATTTGCATCATGCTTAAATTTATGCAATAATCTATATGTATTTGTATGCATCGTATTTTGAGTTTTCAGGTGATCCAAGAAATAACCGTTCTCTTAACTGGAGCAATCTTTGCTCCGGTTTCCATTCAACGTTCATGTCCAACAATTATTTCAAACGTAACCAACTACAGTCTGTTACCCATTTTCATACGATAAACATTCAAATATCCATAACCATTCCCAGATACATCCGTTTACAATCTTGATATGGTCCTATCCAGAATATTTTGTCCGTTCTTGCAATAACTCTATCGGTTTATTCCACCGTTGGATCCAGGACTGCATATGGCCTAATTTCTATAAAACTAGGTATATGCAGGCAGATCAGAAACCAGGGTTCAGCCTATATTTTTCAAAATCACCCCATTCAGTCAAAATCGGTCATCATTTCTTTACCCGACAACTCTTTCATCCTTCCCGGATAAAGAGGGGCAGTTATTGATACCCAATTTTTCTCTCATATATATATATATATATATATATATATATATATATATATTAGATGTTGAAT
>AWOL01S0010145.1:30242-48657 GCA_000715115.1 Nicotiana otophora
AGTTTGTTTGTAGCTCGATCTTCTTTACTTACTTACCCTCTTTTCTTCCTTTGTAGGACTCGGGAAAGATGTTGTTATGAGGCCCCCATCTGGTGATGAAGAGGTCTCTTCCCCGAAGCAGGCTAAAGAGAGGAAAAGAAAAGATGCACTGAGTTCCCCGGTCTCGGACAAGAAAAACCACGTGAAGAGAACTCGCAAACCCAAGGGGAGCTCCGATAGCATGCCTTTGGACTCGATCCGCCGACTAAGGGACGAGCCTAAAGAAGAAGAAGAAAAGGATATAGCCTTTGTGTGTGCCAATCTTGTGATACAACAATCCTCTGAATCGGCGGATATCGGATGCTATGATCCGCGAGGCCAGCATGTTGGAAGGTCGATCCTACGAGGGTATTCAGGAGCCAACCGATATCCACGGTTTTCTGGATGGGCTCGAGTCAGCTGCCTCGGAGGAGGTTATCGGGCTTGATGGATTACCGATACTAAAGAAAGCATCATGGTCGGGCTCTGTTAGGTCTTCATCAGTTCTGAAACTGGTGGACCGATTTCCGTCCCTGAGTGTTGATCCCGATCGTAGGCAGAGGGTAGTGCTCTCTGCCCCGGAAGATACCCAGTTTTTTGTCCCCCCGTGGGGGTTGCCAGTTACCTTTGGTCCTTGGTGACCGAAGAGGATCAATCAGTGATGAATGCGGTAGGACCTGCCTGCCTTTTCAACGAGGCCCAGCATGCTCTGAATCGGGTAACTTTGATGGTATCTTTGTTGTTTCGCTTATATTTAGATATGCAGTTAACTCTAACATTTTTCCTATGTTTGTAGGCTTCGGTACTGCATCACGAGGCCTTCCTCCGAGTTAAAGAAAAGCACAAGGCTGAGGTTCGAAACCTCACTGAGAAGAGTGATTCTTACAAGCTGCTTAGTGAGAAACTTCAAGCAGATTTGACAGCAGCTCGGGAAGAGCACGAGAAGATGGCTGAGCAGGTATTCCGAATATTCCACGATAGCGAAGATGACTTGGAAATAACCACTAACGATCTGATTCTGCAGGTTCGGCAGAGGATCGAGCAGATCGAACGGCTCAACTCACAGGTAGATGGGCTACTGGCCGAGACGGAAGAATTTAAAAAGATTATGGATATCCTTGCCTCGAAAAAGGAAGTCGTTTAAGCTTAGTTGGAGTTGTCTGAGGCCCAACTTCGATCTGCGAAAGAAAATGCCTCGGGACTGATCGAGAGGATGAATGAGCTTCAGCATCTGTTAGATTTGGCTATTTCTGATAAAGCAAGCTTGGCTGATGAACTTGAAGTGGCCAGATCTGAGGTGATTTAGGCCAAAAAAAGAGTTGATGCTAAAGTGGCCCAGTTCAGGATCGATATTGAGGTCAACCAAGCCAAAGCCAAGAGCATGGTTAAGCACACTAAATGGCAGGCTCCGAGAGAAGATCTCGAGGAGGTCAATGCTCAGGGCTTCGATGTTGGGGCTGAGATTGAAATTGCCAAGGCGGAGGAAAACAAGGTTCGAAGGTTAGCCTTCCCTGAGGAAGACTCCGATAGCTCGAGCGAATCTGAAGGTGGGGAAGATGCCGAGGATGCGGCCTCCGATGAAGACCAAGCCATTTAGGATCTTAGGTAGTTATTTTTATTTCTTTTGAGGCTGCTTTCGGTCTTTGTAAAGAATTCCTTCGTGCTGAGTTGCCTTTGTACAAGATTTGTATATAAAACTTTTCCCTTTTATGGCTTCCGAATCTTTTGCTTTTTTGTTAATTTATACAAAGGTCAAAAGTGCCTTAGCATTGAATAATTATTCGAAGGTCCAAGATCGAGATATTAAGAGCCTATAGTAAGTACTACACTCGACCGTTTCTTATAGGCAGTCCTCGAGTGAATGTCCGAATTCGAACTGAGGTAGCCTTTTTAAGCTTGACTCGGGGCAATAGATCGAACTCGAATCAATGTGGCCCTTGAGCTTAACGGTTGATTGAAAATGATTTCTCGAAATCGAAACAAAAAATAGCCCTTTATGGTCGAGTGAGTGTTTGCTTTGAACTCAAAGTAAGAGTATCCCTTAGGCTTAATGGCCGAGTGAGTATTTTCTCGAACTCGAGTTAATGTAGCCCTTAGGCTTTATGGTCAAGTGAGTGTTTGCTTCAAACTCGAAGTAAGAGTAGCCCTTAGGCTTAATGGTCGAGTAAGTGTTTTCCCGAACTTGAGTTAATGTAGCCCTTAGGCTTTATGGTCGGAGTGTTTGCTCGAACCCGAACTAATGTAGCCCTTAGGCTTAATGGTCGAGTGAGTATTTTCTCGAACTCGAAGAAAGGGTAGCCCTTAGGCTTAATGGTCGAGTGAGTGTTTGCTCGAACTGGAGTTGATGTAGCCCTTAGGCTTAATGGTCAAGTGAGTGTTTGCTCGAACTCGAACTAATGTAGCCCTTAGGCTTAATGGTCGAGTGAGTATTTTCTCGAACTCGAAGAAAGGGTAGCCCTTAGGCTTAATGGTCGAGTGAGTGTTTGCTCGAACTGGAGTTGATGTAGCCCTTAGGCTTAATGGTCAAGTGAGTGTTTGCTCGAACTCGAACTAATGTAGCCCTTAGGCTTAATGGTCAAGTGAGTGTTTGCTCGAACTCGAACTAATGTAGCCCTTAGGCTTAATTGTCAAGTGAGTTTTTGCTCGAACTCGAACTAATGTAGCCCTTAGGCTTAATGGTCGAGTGAGTGTTTGCTCAAACTCGAAGAAAGGGTAGCCCTTAGGCTTAATGAAGCTCGATCTCGTTGATTTTTTGGTTGGCAGTCCCTAATTTATGGGGTAATTATTCAAACTTCGATCATGGTCGGCCCTTAAGCCCGTTTACATAATAGATTGGGAACATGAAGTAGAGGAATCTTTCTGAGGTATGAGATATCGGTAAAGAAAACATTTCTCTTTATAGTCATTATACATGTGTTCATATTTTGTGCCAGGGCTCGAGCAAACTATGCGGGCATAGTTCATTTTGACCATTTGGCCCTTATAAATTTTTCCTATCGAGACTCTGTTGTCATGAAGTAACTTTTTTGCATTGAACTTGATAATCAAACTTGATATATTCGAGGGTAATGCCACCCCGGTATTCGAGGTTGATTGTAAAGAGGCCTCGAATACTGTTGAATTGTTCTAAATTAGCACGATCAATGGTTGCCTCATTAAAAACCTTGCCGAAAAACCCATTTGGGACAAAATCTGTCTAAGGGAAAAAGAGTGCAACGCGTGCTTTCAGACCTAAAGGCTTCGAGTTGAATAATCCATCCATGTTTCTGGTCGAATATCTGCAAGTGTTAATTTTCGAAATACAATTGCACATGAGAGGGTCATACCTTAGCAGTAGTATCATTTTAGGTGCGACACGTTCCAATTGCGCGGTAGTTATTTGCCGTTTATCACTCCGAGTTTGTAGGATCCTTTTTCGACAATTTCGAGAATCTGATATGGCCCTTCCCAGTCCGGACCCAGTTTTCCTTCATTCGGATTTCGGGTGTTGAGGGTGACTTTCCTTAGTACCAAGTCCCTAATTTTGAAATGTCAAAGATTTATTCTCCGATTGTATTATCTTTCGATCCGCTATTTTTGGACGGCCAAATGGACGAGAGCGGCTTCTCATTTTTTGTCCAATAATTATAGGCTCGTGTTTATGGTCCCGTTATTCGACTCCTTTGTAGCATATCGAAACCTGATGCTAGGTTCTCTGACCTCAACCGGGATCAAAGCTTCGGCGCCATAGACCAATGAGAATGGCGTTGCTCCGGTACTGGATTTCGATGTTGTGCGATATGCCCATAGGACCTCGGGTAGTATTTATCTCCATTTTCCTTTGGCGTCGGCTAATCTCTTCTTAAGATTTTGGATGATTGTTTTGTTGGTCGATTCGGCTTGTCCGTTTTTGCTGGGATGGTACGGTGTTGATAGGATCCTTTTTATCTTATGATCCTCGAGAAATTTAGTTACTTTGCTGCATATGAATTGTTTTCCATTATCACATACAATCTCGGCTGGCACCCCAAATTGATATATGATGTGATCCCAAATGAATTCTATTACTTCTTTTTCTCTGACTTTCTCGAAAGCCTGTGCTTCAACCCATTTAGAGAAATAATCAATCATAAACAAAATAAGCTGAGCTTTACCTGGGGCCGATGGAAGGGGGTCGACGATGTCTATCCCCCATTTTATGAAAGGCCATGGAGATAGGACCGAGTGGAGTAGCTCCCTAGGTTGATGAATCACGGGCGCATGTCTTTGGCATTTGTCGCATTTTCGAACGAATTCCTTCGCATCTTTGCCCATATCGATCTAATAATACCCTGCTCTGATTGTTTTATGGACCAGTAAATCGGCACTGGAATGGTTTCCACAAGTGCCCTCGTGAATTTCCCGTGGTATGTAATCGGTACCTCCTGGTCCCAAACATATTGCCAATGGTCCATCGAATGTCCTTCTAAACAACGTTCTGTCTTCGGATAGGGTGAACCATGTTGCCTTTGTGTGCAAAGCCCTCGATTCCTTTGGATCTGATAGAAGCTTCCCGTTCTTGAAGTACTCTATATATTTGTTCATACAATCACAGGTTAGACTTGTGGAATTTATCTCGGCATGACCTTCTTCGATTTTATGAGTTGTACGACAGTCCCAGGTTGAGTTCGTCATCTTCGACTGATGAACCTAAGTTTGCAAGAGTGTCGGCCTCGCTGTTCTGTTCTCAGGGTACATGTTGCAAAGTCCATTCTTTAAACTGATGTAGAGTCACCTGTAATTTATCCAAGTACCTCTGCATTTGATTTTCTCGGACTTCAAAAATCCCGTTAGCTTGGTTTACCACGAGGAGGGAATCACACTTAGCCTCTATGACCTCAGCTCCCAAGCTTCTAGCTAGTTCGAGACCTGCAATCATGGCCTCATACTCGGCCTCATTGTTAGTTAATTTTGTAGTTCTGATAGACTGTCTAACTATATTACATGTGGGTGATTTTAGTACAATGCCTAATCCGGACCTCTTCGCATTTGAGGCACCGCCCGTAAAAAGGGTCCAGACTCCCGAAGAGGTACCCGATTTTATCATTAGCTCTTTCTCAACCTCGGGTACGAGGGCTGGTAAAAAGTTAGCCACGAAGTCCGCTAAGCTTTGAGATTTGATATCGGTTCGGGGTTGATACTCGATATCGTACCTACCTACTTCTATGGCCCATTTGGCCAATCGACCCGAAAGCTCGGGTTTGTATAAAATATTTCGAAGAGGATAAGTTGTTACAACATGTATCAGATGACATTGGAAATATGGTTTAGCTTCCTAGAGGCGCTTATTAAAGCAAGCGCTATTTTTTTTAAGTGTGGATATCTAATTTCGGCCTCACCTAAGGTCCGGCTGACATAATAAACAGGGAATTGTGTACCTCGTTCTTCTCGAATGAGAACTCCACTTACCACTATCTCCGATACAACTAAGTGCAGGTAAAGTTGCTTATCCACTTTTGGGGTATAAAGCAGCGGAGGGCTCGATAAATACCACTTCAGTTCTTCCAAAGCATGCTGGTATTCTGGAGTCCATGCAAACTTGTTTGTCTTCTTAAGCAGTGAGAAAAATTGGTGGCTTCTATCTGATGATCGCGAAATGAATCGTTCCAGGGCGGCTATCCTCCCCATTAACCTTTGCACGACCTTTACATTATCGACTACCGTGATGTCCTCGATAGCTTTGATTTTATCGGGGTTGATCTCGATACCTCGATTGGACACCATGAATCCAAGAAATTTGCCCGAGCCAACCCGAATGCATATTTTTTGGGGTTGAGCTTCATATTGTACTTCTTTAGTACGCCGAAAGTTTCTTGCAAATGCTTTAAATGGTCCTTTGCTCGCAGGGACTTAACCAACATGTCATCAATATAAACTTTCATTGATTTACCTATTTGTTTTTCGAATGTTCGGTTTACTAGGCATTGATAAGTAGCACCAGCATTTTTTAGACCGAATGGCATTACATTATAACAGTAGGTACCGTACTTAGTGATGAACGAGGTATTTTCCTAATCCTCCGGGTTTATCTATATCTGGTTGTACCCGGAGTAGGCATCGAGAAAATTGAGAATCTCGTGGCCGTCCATGGAATCGATTATAGGATCGATGCTAGGAAAAGGAAAGGAATCCTTAGGGCATGCTTTGTTCAGGTCTTTATAATCTATACACATTCTAAGTTTGTTTCCCCTTTTAGGGACTACCACCACATTTGTCAGCCATTTGGGTTATTTTACTTCTCGAATAGATCCTACTTTAAGTAGTTTGGTTACCTCGTCCTTGATGAAGGCATGTTTCACCTCGGACTGGGGCCTTCTTATTTGCTTTACTGGATGGATTTTCGAATCCAAGCTCAGTCTATGAGTGGTTATTTTCGGTGGGATTCCTGTCATGTCGAGATGGGACCAAGCGAAACAGTTCATGTTAGCTATAAGAAATTGAATAAGCTTTTTCCATGAGCTCGGAATCTAACCCTTTGCCCAGGTATACCTTTTGCTCAGGCAAATGTTCGATTAGCGTGATTTGCTCCAGTTCTTCGAACGTTGATCGGGTAGCATCAGAATCATCAGGGACCACGAAGGATCGAGGAATCCCATAATCATCATCGTCAGTCTCCTATTTTTCTAGTTGGGTCGAGGCTGACGTTTGTGATTGTTATTTGGTGTCCCATTTTTCCTTCGAATTTGATCCCTTTTTTATGATAATGATGATATAGGAATCACTTCGTCGACGGCAAACATTTCTTTTGCGGCCGGTTGCTCCCCGTAGACTATGTTGGGAATTTTAGAACCTGGTGAAGGGTTGAGGGCACTGCTTTCATATTATGGATCCATGACCTCCCGAACATGGCGTTATATCTCATATCGCACTCGATCACGTGGAACTTCGTTTCTTGGATGATCCCAGCTATATTTACTAGCAAAATTATCTCGCCCTTAGTAGTTTCACACGCCATATTGAATCTGTTTAGTACCAAGGTTTGCAGGCACGACCTGGTCCCGCAGACCGAGTTGCTCTACGACCCTCGATCAAATGATGTTATCCGAACTACCTGGATCAATTAACACACGTTTAACTTGAGTTTTATTCATAAGTACAGATATTACCAGTACATCGTTATGAGGTTGCATGATTCCTTCCGCGTCTTCGTCACTAAAGGACAAGGTTCCTTTAGGCGTGTAATCCTGAGTCCGAGATCGCTTTTCTCTTACAATAGACATCTTAGTGTGTTTAAGCACCAGTCCCTGGGGGACGTCGATCCCTTCGATGATCATGTGGATGATGTGTTGTGGCTCTTCTTGTTCGTTTTGTCTATTGAAATCTCTATTTTTGAAATGATTTTTGGCCAGGTCACTTAAAAATTCTCGAAGGTGCCCTTCATTGAATAAACGGGCTACCTCCTCTCTCAATTGCATGCAGTCTTCGGTTCTGTGGCCATGGGTGCCATGATATTTTGCATATTTGATTGGGATTCCTCTGGGCTGGATCGGACTGTAGAGGTCAAGGCCACTTAGTATCTTTGATGCGTCCGATAGCCGACACGATGGCGGATACATCGATGTTGAAGTTATATTCTGATAACCGTGGTGCTTCCTTAGGTACGATATACTTGTCGAACCCATTTTTGTTCATCAACCCCCGAGATCCTTGGCCTCGATCACTTCTCCTTTCGCCTCATACGGAGTTGCGTGTAGGTTCGACGTACAACTATAGAAGAGAGAGAGAGAGAGAGAGAGAGAGAGAGAGAGAGAGAGAGAGAGAGAGAGAGAGAGAGAGAGAGAGAGAGAGAGAGAGAGAGAGAGAGAGAGAGAGAGAGAGAGAGAGAGAGAGAGAGAGAGAGAGAGAGAGAGAGAGAGAGAGAGAGAGAGAGAGAGAGAGAGAGAGAGAGAGAGAGAGAGAGAGAGAGAGAGAGAGAGAGAGAGAGAGAGAGAGAGAGAGAGAGAGAGAGAGAGAGAGAGAGAGAGAGAGAGAGAGAGAGAGAGAGAGAGAGAGAGAGAGAGAGAGAGAGAGAGAGAGAGAGAGAGAGAGAGAGAGAGAGAGAGAGAGAGAGAGAGAGAGAGAGAGAGAGAGAGAGATATTAGGACGCATAAATTAATAAGTTCCTATTATAGTATATGTATGAAAAACTCCCAATAAAATCCAACAGTTAGCCCATTCTCTACAATAAGCGACAATTGGCCCAATGGCCATTTAATTTCAAGAGGGGCCAACAACCCAAGTGGCTATATGAATTGGGCTCAATGCCCATGACAACCAAAACATGTCATGTTTACATAACTACAACTATATAGATAGTATATTTCATCATTTGCAACTAGCTATTAATTTACATATTATATAACATCATTATTTTTATTTTATATAATTAATATATATTCAAGTTAAAAGGATCTCTCTATGGACATTATTCAGCCTATTTTCAATGAAGATTTCAAAATTTTAGCAAAATTTAATAGAATTCTTAACATTCCCTAATTTTAAGCTTAAGCAAATTGAATACAATTCAAATACAATCAAATTTTCCTAAAATATCTCTACATTCCTAAAATTAAGCCTAACCAAGACCCCAATTCAAATGCAGCCATTCAAAATAGGTGAGAGATGTAATATATATGAGTCAAATATAATAAATGTATGAAATCTGTTATAGCATATTTATCTTATACTATTATATTATATTATATTAGTATAATCTATACAATATACTATATAATGTATATATGAAATCTGTTATAGTATATTCATTGTATACTAATATATGAGTATTTAAGTATATTAATATGTTATATTATTCGAGGTATATTTATTTCCTATATAGATTAATTTAATGTATAGAAGAAATACAATATATATTCACCGTATACTAAATATGTAGTTGATTATCTAATGGAATATTAACATACTAGTACAATATATGGGTATTGATTTGAGTATACTAATATATTATATTTATTAAAATATATGTAATAATGTTCTTTACATATAATAATGGTATATAAAATATAATATTGAAAAATTAATAGCCTACACTGATTAGGCGAGAGAGAATTGTGAGATTATTTTGAATTTAAGGGATTATGTTTTAGTTGGCATATTACCTATTTTCAAGTTCCATAATGAGATATTTTAGGCATATCAAAAGTTGTATTTAATTTAATTAAAAAGTTAAAAAGTTATAATAAATTGTATATAAAGTAATTTTTTAAAAGTGGTTGTATTTCTTATAAAGAACTCTTTAGATTGTTGTACTCCAGGTAAATTTCTCAATTTTGAATATAAGTGAGCTGGTCCATCACTAATTTTTCATATCTTTTTTATATAGTAAAATCAAAAAAGAAATCAGTTTATTGTTTAACTATTTTAATAATTTTAAACGCTAGGCAACTAGTAGGCGCGCTTAAATGTTTTTATTCACGGACTCGCTTGCGTAGCGTGATGTTTAACACTTAATAAATTAATTTAATAATCTCAATAGCTTAATTAATTCATAATTTAATTAATCTCTTGCTATAATCGCAAATTCGCTTACGTAGCGCGATAGTGATATTTAATAATTTCCTAAACTAATTTCATCAAGCACACATGTAGTAATTTCTCAAAAGTACTACAAATAATTGATTGTCATGATTTCAAATTAGCTTGCGCGGCATAATTATGCTAAGTTAATTAATTTTGTTTTCGATCACGTATTCGCTTGCGTAGCGTGGTTATGACAACGTAATATTATCCAAGTCATTCTTTAATAATTTTAATAATCAAGCAATAAAAGCGGACATAGAAAAAAATCATATAAATCACAGTATGTCCAAAATTAATCCAAGCCAAGTTTAAAGTCAATAAAGCGACCGTATTAGAACCACGGAACTCGGGGAATACCTTACACCTCCCCAGTCAATAAAATTTCTTACCCGAACTTTGTTTTCGCGGACCAATAAAAATAGAGTCAAACCTTCCTTTGACTAGAGATTCAAATAAAATGTGACTTGAAACACCGAAAAATCAATTCCAAATGACGACTCTATAAATAATAATAATATTAATAATAATAATACTTACACAAACTTGTCACTTTAATTGGAAAAACTCTTTTAACTCACAATAATCCATAACATATACTATATTTTTTGGGGTAAAAAGGGATGTGACACTAGGAAATGGCCAAACATAGAAAAAGGAAACTAGCTAGCCATGGAGGACAAAGAGGAGAAGGTACAAAGAACTCATATAGTCAAATCTCAAACTAATTTGAGACAGAAGCGGAGTTGATATTTATCTAAACTAGGATATCTGCGATGAACAGTATCCACCTTTATTTACACCAACAAAATTTACAAAATTTTCCATTTCCAAAAAACAAAAATCAGACAATGAACCATCATTCTGCAGTAACACAATTTATACATCAGATCCCAAACCATTATCATTGTGTCTTTGCTGGAGCTAAGCAATCCTGAAGTCTCTCGCTAGGGAAAACAATCATAAGTTGATATCTGTTAGCAGCAACGGAGAAAATTCAAATAGCAAAAGCCAGTACAGTGATATTCTTTGGTTCTGTCTTTGGGGAAGCTGAAAATTGGCTTTGACCATCTCATTCGATTCTTTTCTTCAAGCATCGTCAAAAAAACAAGCAGGAATATCTGGAGGGTGAAATGCGGCCACACACTTGTACTGCATCCCAATAATTTTTGGGCGAAGGGATGGTGAGTCATGGGTGGAATACAATAGAATGTTGATAAAATTGTTAACTACTCAGGTAATTAAGCTCACGGCATTTAGTGGCTGCATTATTTAGGAAGAAGCCCCCGAAAATGCATTTTCACCCAAAAATGATTGGTGCCACTAGGGGTGGCAAACGAGCGGTCGAGTTGGGTCGGATATGAACGGGTCGAAACGGATAATGCAAAAATGAATAAAATATTCGACCCGACTTATATTTAACGCGGATAATATGAATATCCATATTATACATGGCTTATTGGATATGATAACTTTTGGGAGAATTCTTAGTCCCCCAAACTTGAGAAACCCCCAATTTGAGTCATTACAAATGTAAAAGTTAAACCCAGTGGTTAACCATTAATTATATATTTTTTAAGTGGATAATATGGATCTTATCCATATTTGACCCATTTTTAAAAGTTCATTAAGCAACCCATTTTTTAGTGGATAATATGGATCAATAACTATTTCTTTATTCATTTTGCCATTACTAGGCGCCACTAAGAATTTCAAAATTAAAATTCACAAACCAAAAAAAAAACTACTTGGTACATTAGAAAGTTATTTCATATCAAATTAAAACTATGTACCTTGTGATCCATGTATTTCTTTCTTACTGCCTGCACAGATGCTGCCCTTCTACCAGATTGCAACTCATGGATTACAAGAACACAATCCTTCAGTTCAGATGGCTTATAACCTGTACATTGTTGTAGTGCCAAGTTCTGCAAAACCAAAAAACTAATTCAGACAGTTGAACTTTACATATCAGTGCTGGCAATTTTAGCACTTGACATAAATGGCTGAATGTTTTTCTTAAAGTAGAATTTTAGAAGCTTTATTCTAGAGAATTTAAGAAGGGGAGCCTTGGCGACTGGCGTAACTGGTAAAGTTGATGCCATGTGACTAAGAGGTCATGGGATCAAGCCGTGGAAACAGCCTTTTACATAAATGCAGGGTAAGGCTGCGTACAATAGACTCTTGTGGTCCGGTCCTTCCCCGGACCCCGCGCATAGGGAGCTTAGTGCACCGGGCTGACCTTTTTTATTCTAGAAAATTTAACACATGAGAAACCCATCTAGATTAAATACTCTTTTAAGTTTTTTATTGAATGCCTACATTTGTTTTACTTATTGTATGCCAAAATAGTGTCCACTTTCCTTCAAAAGAAACTTATCAAATAAATTAAACTCTACAAAGAAAGAAATGAAAGCCACATTGACACTTCTCAATACAACTACTCATCTGTTCTATTTTTAAAATAATACCAAAAGCTAATCTGTGGTAGCATATGTTCCTTTTATTAAACAAGCACACAACAATACTACTTTTAGCTGTTACTTCAACTGTTATGCAAAATCAAACCAAGACATTCAAATTTAAGCAGAGAGAATATCAGATTTGGATGAAGCGATTATGATGATTGTGTTAAATTTATGACTTAACCGTTGGCCTTAAATGCATAACAAAGGACATTCCAGAATAGTGCTCAAGTTTTTAATGTTTTTGTCTACTGTGGGCTTCTATCCAATATATATAGTGGTAGGAAGTCCAATTACTAACGTTACCATAGGATCCTAACAAGCGTATGTTCCTAATAATCCTGGCTTTTTGGTAGAATCAAAATAGGATTATTGGAGGATCACATATGGACCTAAGCTCAGACATCATCCTAGCACTTTTGGCAATTTACAAACCCCAAAATTGTTTACTGTAAATAATATAAACAAAATATATCATAAGATAAGGCACATATTCATGACCATAGTTTGTTCAACACTTCACATTTGGAAACTTCTTGTGTATATAGTGCATGCTACAGCTTCGTGTAAGAGACATTGAGCTAGAATGTTCTATTTGGACTTTATTTTAACATGCATTAGATTCTTACTACACGTTTACTGGTCATTGAAGTACAAATATACAGTTATATAGGATCTCAACATTAAAAAACTGATTCTATGACTGGATATGAAGATCTCTAATACAATAATATATCTAACATCACAATCCTCAAAACATTAATTGAGTATTCATGAGTTCAATTTTATGGAAGTTTTATAGCAGCCAAGTAAGAAGCATCCATGTTTTAGAAGAATGTAGTATTAAAGTTATGTTTATGTTAGAAAGTAAGAGTCAGTAAAACATAAACAGCTAAGTGAAGCTGGACACTAAGTTCAATAAGCCCCTTATGTCATTGTTTAGGTTACAAAGAGCCACTGCTTCCCCCTGTTGAAAAGGAAGTGTTCTCATCTTTTTCTTTTCCTGCTTTTCTCCCTTCTGCTACTCGGTGCTGACTCTATCACCAAACAAAGTTATAACCTCTATTCACGTGTGAGATACTCCAATACATGAAATGTGACAAAAGAAAACCAGTCTTACCCATGGGTGGACTTTAGGCAAGATTGTAAATCTTGATAGAAAGATAGCTGAAGCAGCAACCACTGATGGCAAGAATTGCACGCAACTATAATCTAATAAACTCAGCTCCGTGAGATAACAGCCCAAGAATTCAAAGTGCAACGTTAGAAACTACATGAGAGAAAGTATGGATAAGTACTGGGAAATAAATCTTGACATAACATAAGCACCAGAGATGTATAAGCATAACTTACATCAACATTATCTTGGGCAGCCTTGGTGAAGATTCTGCAAATTTACCAAGGAAAATTTCAATGTTAGTTTAGTCGAGTATCCATAGAACTCTACATTAACAAGAGACAAATGCATGAATAGAAAAGGCAACAACTATGATTTGACTTATGGGCTTGAAGTAGGAAATGGTGATCAACTGCTTCTAGAAATATCTTGTGTGCATCCGAACCTGAGAAAAGTTTTTGTGGTGGGATTACTGATCTCAAAATCCAGAAAATTGAGCAACTCTCTCTCCATGTTCACTACCTGGAGTTCAAATCCAGTTCATTCAATAAAAGAGTTTGCATGCTACTAAACAAAATGATTGAAAGAGATGCAAACCAACCTCTTCTCCGGTGTATGTATTGTCTGTAATATAACAAAAATCTTCAACATGAGGAGGACTGATCTCTTCATACTTTCTGAAACATTAAGTATACTAAATGAATAAATCTGATGTGGCGGACCATTTTTAGTTTAGAAATAAGGGTTTCAAGAACCATACGATGCAGCGAGCATGCAAGATACACCAAGTAGCTGGAGACTATTCCTGGCCAAAACGTGAGAAGACAAAAATCTGTCGATGAATGTCACTGTGAGATAAAGGGTGTCCGAAACAAGTTTATACTCGTCTGCCACCTCCACTAACCAATCAACTAAAATCATTCGCATAGTAGGAGTCACATCATTCTGAATCTTCTCCATGTAGTTAGACAAAGGCCTCCTCCTTTCTTCAACCTACATACCAATTCAGCATCAGATTGATGCATTCAAAAGGGATTCTACTTTCCAATTCGGTGAAGTCCTTGGGATAAACAATAAAAAATGTGCAAAGTTTTACATAAAGCTACTGGGACAATAAGGTAAGTCTCACAAAACAAAAGAAGCTGAAAAAATGGTGAGACACCCTTCTTCTTTTGGCTTTTTCACCTATTTCTCACAATTCCTGATAGTGTACAAACACTTGAACATAGTCACCCATTTATGTCCACATAAAAATACAAAGCTGATAGTCATTTTCCATCGGGTCTTTCACCTTGTTGCAAAGATGGATCCAGCAAATAAGCAGTGTTTGCACGGGTATCCACTGACCCTTAAGAATACATGCATATATTTAGAGATGTACCTACTGCCTTTAACTTATGAATCCACCTTTGTCTAACAATAACCAGGACACTATCATACGGAAGACCCAAGTCATTACCCCACTTGACATTGCCTAAAAGACCAAAAAGGTCGGTACCCACATTTTCCTATAAAGCAAATGCACATAATTTGCAATAAGGATGAACAATAATGGAGATCATTAAATGAATGATCAATATTATTGACAGAATTTCAGCTGAACCTCAGAGGACAGAACCTAACAAATTCAAGATTACAATAAATCATAGTAACACCTAAAATTAAGAAAAGCACTGTACGAGAAACAGAAGCAGGACTTTGTGATCAAGAAGCCTAACAAAACTACAGACTATGGAAATACAGAATACTTCAAAAGTCAAGATGCAAATTATACCCTAAATGTGAGCAAAAATTTCACCCAAATCCAGCTGAAAAACAAAGTTGGCTAACCAACTCTTATGAGGCAATCTAACAAAATAATCCAACTGTCCGTTCGTGCATTAATTAAAAAGCAAAAAAAAAAAATGCTAATCAATACATTTCCATTTTATTTCAAAACCATGACTCAATTCCGAATTAGTCTGGATCGGCTATAAGAATACCCAATATCTATTTTACTCCATTTAAACCCGTGTCATTCCTTTTTCATTTTGGAGCGAGTTACTAAACCAAATAAGAGAACTTCAAATGACAAAGTTTTACAGTTGCCAAAATTATTGTACCTCCAAGGAGTGAAGATGCTGATATATAAGAGGTGCATAAGCACATTTCTGCAAGTCATCATTAGGGCTAAAATTAGTAGCAGCATCGGACTTGAAACTCTGTTTAGCAACTTTTTTCCTTTTAGTAGGAGCAGTTTTTTTCAACTTGATTTTGCGTTTGGAGTTGTGGGTGTTCGTTTTGGTCGACCCAACAACATATTCCAAGTTGGTAAGCTCGCCCAACACGACCCGTTTCAGTAGTGGATCATTTCCATTGGAGGATGCGGCGGCTAAGGTATCATCAAACGCTCGCTTATTGGATGCCCTACTGGTGTTGGTGGGCGCCGCCTTATTTTCTTCGTTCGCCATTCAAACAACTGGTTTAGGGGTAGAAGAAATTGCTTTACACTGTAAGATTCAATTTTTTTAGTGTCTGAGATATTGTGTGTGTTTGTTGGCTTTCGCGGGGGATGGGAATAACCGATTTTTAGGGTTTAGTGCGGTGAAGGGCGCCATTAACATTCTGCCAATTTGTTGAATTTCAAAACAACCGCGCTCCCCTCCTTTCTATTTTTTCCCCCACAGAATTTCAGCTTTGAACCTAAACGTAAATAGGTAAAAGGTAAACAAAAATAGTCTTGACATATTTGTGTAATAAAATGACTTTATCATAATTAATACAGTACAATATTTGGATGGCGACATATTCTACTGTATATTTTGTACAAGTATACCTTATTGTGAAATTTTATAATATTATTTTGTGTGGAATAAAATATAAAATCAAAATATGTAATAAAAAAATCTTTCTTTAAGCTCCGGCTGTGTGATTTGTTATTCAAAGCAGAAAGGCAAAATAAAACAATATGTCATTAATTTAATGGATATGACTTCAGTGAATTAGAGGAAAGTAGTTTTTAACCAAATAGAAAAAAATGATCCTGATCACAATGAGCTAAAGTTTGTTTCTTTCTTTTTACAAAGATGCCTATTATTACTCCGATATATTACTTTATTGAATCTAGTTATCAACGTGTCTTTGGTAAAAAGAAAAATATTGTCCATGTTAATTTTTTAGGGGAAATACTCGGTTGGAGAACAAAAAATATTCTTTGAGAAAACTTTATCAAAATTGATAATCACGTCAACAAATTAAATAGCATTTGATGAAAAAATTTAGCATAAAGAATCGAGATAATAATGTCAAATGGTTTGCTAGATTAAGTAACATGGAATAATGGTTAAAGCAGTTGTAAAGGAAAATGACATGCACACATAATTAGGACAAGTCATTTTTGTCCTTTGGATTAAAATATTTTCCTTGGAAATAATTTTCAATAACTAAATACCAAAAAATGACCTTTTTCACAGAAAATACTTTTCATCATGCGTTTGTTGGGGAGGCAAAGGTTCTCCATTATAAATATATTACTTTAGAGAATTATTTTATGGATCGTTAATGCTCTCATGTGAAAGTATATATATTACCTCTTAAGATCATCAATTTCATGATCATTTTCTTCTAGTGCATGTTTGGTTGGACATGAAAGTAGCACATATAGGTAATTGTATAAGGTATAGGAGCAGGGGCAGAGCGCATGGAAGTACATGTTCACATGACCCAATAATTTTGATCTAAACCATATATATTTATCAAAAAATTCATTAAATATATATATATATAATAAACTTTAGAGTAGTGCCCTCCCCTAAAATTTTAGATAACTGATACAGTCGTGTAGAATATTAGGGGTATAACATCCAGAGGGGTCTTTGAGAGATTAAAGTTTTTGGTACAAGTTCATAATATTGATATTTTAACAATTCAAGAGCCTTTTGTAAATTCTATATACATTGAATTTTATAAAAGGAGATTGGATATTGAAGGTTGCCATATGGAAAATTTTGTATTTTTTTTGGTCAACATATATAGAAGCGGGTGCGTTTGTTGATGAGGGACAACAACTTACAATGAAGCGCAACAAGAAAGGTGTAGAGATGTTTTTTTGGATATCTTCTATCTATGCTAAAAATAAGAGCCACCTAGTATTTGATGATGATGTTATTATTTTTTCAGCAAATACTAATATGTCATTATGGTTGGTATTTCAACAACTTCAAAGATATGAACAATTGGCGAATATAGAAAAAAGTTGCTTCATGGCACTGATACTTCTAATAATCAAAGAGCAAAGGACACCACTGGATTTAAACATAAAGCTTTTCCTATTACATATTCAGGGTGTCTGGAAAGAAAAAGATCTCATTCTTCAATGAAACTGTTTCAAAGATAGTGAGAAAGATAACATGGTAAACTTCTTTCTGTAGGAGGAAGAGCTATCTTAATCAAGCATGTATTGCAATCTCAGTCTATTTATCTGCTGGCAGCTATAGAACCTCCTATCACTATTTTTAGACAGGAATAAAGGCACGTAATATGACCAAATTTTCGTGACATTTGTCATGACATAATATCCATTATAACAAATTTGTGGTTCATGACATTTGCCATGACATAATATCCATTATAACAAATTTGTGGATCATGACATTTGTCATGACATAATATTCATTATTAGGCCAAGGATTTCTTGCTATAAATAGAGGAATTTCTCGTCATTTGTAAACACACCAATTCAAGAGCTTTTCACTCTTATCTTTCTTTCTCCTCCTTTATTTCATTATAGAGTATTTTGTAAGAGAGTGAGTGTTGGGAAACACTTGTGTGAACCCTTTCTTTGGAGTTATCTTGTGAGGTTATTCTCTTGGGGTATTTGGGATTAATTAGAGTATTTACTATAATTTTGTACTCTCTTTTGTACTATTGTTGGTATAGTGAAATTGATTCTCTCCGCTTATGGACGTAGGTCACCTTGACCGAACCACGTTAAATTTGTATCTTCTTTATCTTCTTTAATTGCCGCTATTATCAACTTCCATTGTCTTTGTTATTGTCATTATACCGTTGTTTGGCTAAATTCCGCACTACCCGGGTTCCCGATCCTAACAAATTTGTATCAGAGCCAGATCTAACCGGGTTAGTTTAAATAGCCAAAATGACTCTAACAAAGTTTTATGTTGAGAAATTTGACCGAAGTGCAAACTTCGGAATGTGGCAATTAAAGATGGAAGCTATCCTAATTCAGGATGGCTTAGATTTGGCACTGCAAGGAAAGGAGAAGATGCCGGATAAAATGACG
>AWOL01S0010145.1:49197-64224 GCA_000715115.1 Nicotiana otophora
AAATATGGAGTTCTGTGAACATTGTGTGTTCGGGAAGCAGAAAAGAGTCAGCTTCAAATCTCCAGCGATTCATAGAACAAAAGGTACTTTGGATTACATTCATTCAGATCTTTGGGGTCCTTCACGTACTCCATCAAAAAGTGGTGCCAGGTATATGTTAACTTTCATTTATGATTATTCAAGGAAAGTTTGGGTTTATTTCCTGAAAAATAAAAGTGATATTTTCTTAAATTTCCAATAATGGAAAGTTTTGATTAAGAAGCAAACGGGAAAACAGGTTAAGCGGCTTAGAACAGATAATGGCTTGGAATTTTGTAATGATGAATTCAACGAATTTTGCAAGAATGAAGGAATTGCTCGACATCGTACTGTGAGAATGACACCTCAGCAAAATGGTGTGGCAGAAAGGATGAATAGAGCTCTTTTGGAAATGGCTCGTTGCATGATTTCAAATGTTGGGTTGACAAACGCCTTTTGGGCAGAAGCTATTTCTACAGCTTGTTATATATTGTCAACCGAGCTCCTTCTGCACCTTTGAACTTTAAGACTCCAGAGGAAATATGGTCAGGTACTCCTGCTAATTATTCCGATTTAAAGATATTTGGTTGCTCTGCATACATGCATGTAAATGATGGAAAATTAGAGCCAAGGGCTAAAAAGTGCATTTTTCTTGGGTATGCATCTGGGGTAAAAGGATACCGACCATGGTATCCTGATCCCATGGCACCAAAATTTATAATTAGCAGAGATGTAACCTTTGATGAATCCTCTATGTTACATTCTAGAAAAGAGTCTTCTAGTTCTTGTAATACAGATAAAGGAAAGAGTACACAGAACCAGGTGGAGATTGAGATTGGCATTCCTTATGAGCTAAGCTCATCAACTTTGGAGCAAAATATAGTTAAAACTCCTGAAGTTGAGACAGAAGCTGAAATTCCTGAAGTTGAGACTCCTGAAGTTGAACCAGAAGGAAAGGAGTATTCTATAGCCAAACATAGACCAAGAAGAGAGGGTAAACAACTATTAAGGTTTGGAGATTATGTTGCATTTGCTTTTTTAGTTGCACAGGAAACTGAAGAAATTGGAGAACCATCAAAATATTTAGAGGCAATTTCTGGTGCTGACTCAGCCAAGTGGCTGATTGCAATGAATGAAGAAATTGATTCTTTCCACAAGAATGGTACTTGGTCTCTTGTGAAGCCGCCATCAGGAAAAAGAATTGTTGGTTACAAATGGGTCTTCAAGAAAAAGGATGGAATTCCATGGGTTGAAGATGTGAGGCATAAGGCACGATTAGTTACAAAGGGCTATAGTCAGGTACAAGGAGTTGATTTTAATGATATTTTCTCACATGTTGTTAAACATAGCTCTATTCGTGTCTTGCTTGCCTTCGTTGCCATGTATGATTTGGAATTAGAACAACTTGATGTTAAGACAGCTTTCTTACATGGCGAACTTGAGGAACAAATATACATGCATCAACCCGAAGGATTTGAAATTGAAGGAAAAGAAGATCATGTTTGCTTGTTGAATAAATTATTGTACGGATTAAAGCGGTCTCTAAGACAATGGTATAAAAGGTTTGATTCCTTTATGTTGGGTCATGATTATTCGAGGAGCATGTATGATAGTTTTGTTTACTTCCAGAAGTTAAATGATGGTTCATTTGTGTACCTATTATTATATGTTGATGACATGCTCATTGCTGCTAAGGATTTAACAGAAATTCACTACTTGAAAAGTCAGCTGAAATGTGAATTTACGATGAAAGATTTGGGAGCAGCTAAGAAAATCCTTGGCATGGAGATCAAAAGAAATCGAAAAGCCAACAAGCTCTTTCTGACCCAGAAGAAGTACTTAGAGAAAGTCTTGGAGAGGTTTGGCATGAAAGATGCTAAACTAGTTAGTACTCCTCTTGTTGCTCATTTTAAGTTATCAACTGCTCAGTCCCCGCAGTCAGAGTAAGAAGAGAGGTACATGGCACATGTTCCTTATTCCAGTGCAGTCGGCAGTATTATGTATGTAATGGTTTGTACACGTCCAGATATTTCACAAGCAGTAAGCGTGGTAAGCCGGTATATGGCTTGCCCTGGTAAAGCACATTGGCATGTTGTGAAATGGATTCTCAGATACTTCCGAGGTACTCCAAACACATATTTGGAGTTTGGGAGAAATACTAACACTTTGGTTGGTTTTGTAGACTCAGATTATGCAGGTGATCTTGACAAAAGAAGATCACTGATAGGCTATGTAGTTGCATCAGTGGTTGATCTATTAGTTGGAAAGCTACATTACAACATGTAGTAGCTTTATCTACTACCGAAACAGAATATATGGCAGTGACCGAGGCGATCAAAGAAGTTTTATGGTTGAAGGGTCTATTTGCGGAACTCAGTTTACACCAAAGTGGTATTACCATTTTCTGTGATAGTCAAAGTGTCATTCACTTGACTAAAGATCAAATGTATCATGAGAGGATGAAGCACATTGATATAAAGTATCATTTCATCCGAGAAACCATTGCTGAAAGAAAAGTCTCTGTTCAGAAGATCAACACTAGAGACAATCCTACTGGCATGTTCACAAAACCTCTTCCAGATTCCAAGTTCAAGCTTTGCCTGAACTTGATTGGCATTTATGAAGAATGATTTTTCCCATTGAGGTTTTTGCGGAAAAGGTGTAGTAAATTTACTATATATAAGCCGAAATTAGGCCAAGGGGGAGATTTGTAATATGGCCAAATTTTCATGACATTTGCCATGACATAATATCCATTATAACAAATTTGTGGATCATGACATTTGCCATGACATAATATCCATTATTAGGCCAAGGATTTCTTGCTATAAATAGAGGAGTTTCTCCTCATTTGAAAACACACCAATTCAAGAGCTTTTCACTCTTGTCTTTCTTTCTCCTCCTTTATTTCATTATAGAGTGTTTTGTAAGAGAGTGAGTATTGGGAAACACTTGTGTGAACCCTTTCTTTGGAGTGATCTTGTGAGGTTATTCTCTTGGGTATTTGGGATTAATTAGAGTATTTACTCTAATTTCGTACTCTCTTTTGTACTATTGTTGGTATAGTAAAATTGCTTCTCTCCACTTCTGGACGTAGGTCATCTTGACCGCACCACGTTAAATTTGTGTCTTCTTTAACTTCTTTAATTACTGTTATTATCAACTTTCATTATCTTTGTTATTGTCATTATACCGTTGTTTGGCTAAATTCCGCACTACCCGGGTTCCCGATCCTAACAAGGTACATGTGTTTTGGGGATCAGGTGAAGGAAAACAAAGATATTTGTGTAGTTCATGAAAAAACCTTTACTATCCAATAGAGGAGGGAGAAATTGGTTTTAGAAGTATGATGGATATTAATAAAGCTCTAGCTACCAAGAGATGATGGAAGTTTAGGACTTGCAAGACATTGTGGGTAAATTTTCTTAGAGCTAAATACAGTAGAACAGATCATCCTATTAGGATGGAAGACAGACCAATCATATAGGTGAAAAAAACTAATGCAAGTCAAGGAGAGGGATGAGAAAATATATTATGGGAGATCAATACAAGTAATCAACTTTGTGGTGGGATAACTAGGCAAGATATGGGGCTATTGCACAAGTTATTAATTTATAGGAGAATCCTACAACTCAACTAGTGAAGGACATTATTATGAAAGGAAGTTGGCATATTGATCATCTATAACTACCAGAATACTTAGCTGAATAAATTTTGGATATTGAAATTGGAGACTACTCTAGCCCTGAGTATCCAATTAGGATGTTATCCTATAATGCCTATTTCACTACTGCTTCTTGTTGAAGGGTCATTAGGAACTCCAAGGATACAATCCCACTATTGAAGAATATCTAGCACAAATATCGCTCTTTTTTATAATGTCATATTTGATGTGGAGATTGATTAAAGATAAGTTAACCTTTGATGAAGCACTTTTGAAGTTTGGACAATATTTTTCTTCAAAGTGTTACTGTTGTACAAAGCCAAAAGGAGAAATTATACACCCATATTTTGTGGCTAGTTAATTAGCATGCTCTACATAGAGATTCTTTGCTAATCCTCTGAATGATAGCTGTGAATATTGTTCAATCAAATCCTTACTGTTAAAATAGTGGTCTGTTAAACCGAAGAATAAGATTCACTAGCTGATTCTTAAGATTACACAAGTTGTAATTTGCTGGAAAATCAGGAAGATTAGATGCTCAGTTAAGTATGGAGTTGCTAGAAATTCTATATCTAAGCTTCATTTCAGATATTATCACACATTAGATGGTCTATTTCTAAGTGTCACATGAAACGATGTGACACAATCGGGAAACATATGGAAAGGTATTAGTTGAACAAGTGGTTGCCTTACCTCCCAAAATAGAAAGCATTCTAGTAAGATGGGAGAAGCCACATAAGCTGAAGATTACTACCCATGGAAGCAAGGATGGAGATGGTGTAATTGGATCAAGTGGTATTGTCAGGGATGTAAATGGCTCGTTGATTATGGCTTTTGTTAAACCTTTGGAAGAAGAACAAGCAATGAAGCTGAAGCCAAAGCTGCTATGATAGGGGTTCAATGGTGTATCAGTTAGAGCTATCAAAATTTGATAATGAAATTTGATTCAATATTGTTGATAAACATGCTTAAAAGGGAGTGTATAACATCACGGCAAATGCATGATTCTTTGGTGAATTAAGCACCTTTTGCAACAATGCCATTGTACCATATAACACTATTTTAGATAGGCAAACCAAGTAGCAAATGCTTTGGTGAGATGGAGTATTGATCAAGGAGAAGTTTGGTATATGATTCCTTGAGCCTGCCAAAAAAAGCAGCAGGTCCATTTACTTTGGACAAAATTCAAATGGCATTGATAAGGCATAAAGTTGTTTAACCTAAAATTAGTCTAATAGGTCAAATCAATTAAATTTATACTTTAGGGCAACAACAATCGATTTGAAATACTTTTCAGATACGAATGATAAGAAATAATGAAAACAATGAATAAGAAAGTCAAATATGCAGTAAAAACTAAGAGGATTCTTATTGATCAAGGTAGCTTCTCTTTCGTATCTCATTCTGCTTGACTTGCAAGAAATATAATATTGTGATTAGAAAGTAAGAGAATAATTTCTTATATCGGATACAACGTAAGGAAAAAAGGATTTAAATAGTAAATATATTCGTAATTACTCCCCTAATATCTAGCCTACTCGAGCTGTTAGAAACAAAGAAACTTAAAAACTTCAATACATCTGTTAGAAACAAGAAAACCTAAAAACTTACCTAAAGCAACACTGAATGCGCATTTATTTGAATTCAACTTCATGCTATATTTTTTGAGAATGGCAAAAGTTTCTCTTAAGTGTTTGATATGATCTCCTACTTGAGCTGATTTTACCAACATATCATTGATGTACACTTTTATTATTTTTTCCAAATATTCTTTGAACATCTGGTTACAAAACGTTAATATGTTGCTCTACTATTTTTGAGCCCAAAAGACATAACTTTATAGTAATAAGTCCCTTTGTCTATAATGGAGAAAGTTTTTCTTGATCTTTCGATTCCATTTTAATTTGATTGTATATGAAATAAGCATCTAAAAACTTAAAAGTTCATCACCGACAGTAAAATATATAATTGATCAATATGGGGTAAGGAGAAAGAATATTTGGAGTATGCTTTATTTAAATAAGTATAATTTTCATATACACTTCACTTACCATTCATTTTTTATACCACGACAGTATTATCTAACCAATCGGAATATTTTACCTCTCTAACTGATTCAATTTTTAGAAGTTTGCTTACTTCTTCTTATATGATTTGATTCCGAAAAGATCCTTGTTTCCTCTTATTTGCTTAATAGGAGTGCACTATGGATTCACATTAAGCTTATGTGTCATTACTTCAAGCATAATAATGGTCATATCTTTATGCGACTAATCGAAACAATCAGAGTTAACACGTAAAAATTCAATCAACGTACTTTTCTATTTAGGATTGAGTCCAGAATCGATGTAGACTTTCCTTTTAGGGAAGTCTGTATATAATATAACAACTTATAATTTTTTCGATTTTATTTTTACTGTATCATGTTCCTCAGGTTCGATGATTATATCCGGTGCTTCTCCATATTTCTCACTCGTACCCACTTTCACCCTTGTAGTTGGTTCAACAACTTAAGAGAAAGTCCCCACTTCCCTAGCTGGTTTCTTTAATTAATATTACTTTTATCTTTATCTAACCCATTGGCAATAGCAACCGAGTTTATCTCTCCTGCAATTTGTTGACCTCCCTTGATTTGTCTTATCCCTCATTTTGAAGAAAGTTTTATGACATGATGTAATGTGTAAGATACCACATCCATGTCATGTATCTACGCAGTTTCTAATATTAAGTTGTATGCCATGTGTAATGATCCGGATGGTTATTTATGTATTTGAGCCCTGCTCCCCTATTCGATGCTCCTCATATGTGTATTTATTGTTATATGACTTGCGGGGGGTGGTTGGCTTGGGTTCGGAGAGGTTTTGGAGTGAATTTGAGCACTTAGTTCCATGATTTGAGGCTTAGGTTGTAAGAGTTGACCAATGTTTGACTTTTATACAGAGGACCTGGAATGGTATTTTGACGGTTCCAACAGGTTCATATGGTGATTTTGGACTTAGGTGTCCGAATTGGGATTTGGAGGTTCCTAGGTTGATTTGGTTCTATTTGGCAAAAGTTGAAAATTTGAAGATTTAGAAGATTCATAGGTTGACCGAGAGTTGACTTTATTGATATCGGATTTGTATTGTTGTTGCGGAAGTTGGTATAGGTTCGTTATATCATTTGAGACTTGTGCACAAAATTTGAGGTCATTCCGAGTTGGTTAGATGTGGTTCGACATGAGTTTTGAAAAGTTGGACGTTGATTAGTTCTTTAGATTTGAATCGAGGTGCGACTCATGATTTTATATTATTTTATGTGATTTGAGGCCTCGAGTCGGTCCATGTATTTTTTGGGACTGATTGGTGTGCTTGGACGGGATCTCCGGGGTCTCAAGTGTATTTCAGATGAGTTTTAGATCTTTTCCATATTGTTTGGTAGTTCTGGTCTACTAATTTTGCATCTGCAATGTATTGGGCACATGTGCGAGTCCGTAGAAACGGACATGGGACCGCAGATGCGGAGATAGGCTTGTTGGGGCACAGTCCACAGATGCAGAAGGGATTGTGCATAAGCGGTGTCACTTCTGCGATGCTTGGTGCGTAGAGGCGCTTCCGCATAAGCGGAGGATAGAGGGCAGATGCAGATAATCAGGAGATTAAGTTAACTTGTAGAAGCCAGATTTGCTCCGCAGATGTGGAGCCGCAGAAGCGGTGTTTTGTCCACAAATGCAGAGACTGTTGGGCAGAATATTTATTTCGAGGGTTTAGTTTTGGAGGATTTGTCACTACAATTTGAAGGGTAAGTAATCTCTACTTGATTTTGATGTTAGATCTTATTTTCCCATGGATTATTACACCTAGGTTATGTGATTTAATGAAAAATTTGGAGGTTTTTACTTTTTTTTTGGAGAGTGAGAATTGTTGTTTTGGGGGTCGATTTGAGGTTGGATTTGGATAAAACACATAGATTTGGACTCGCATTGGAGTGGGTGTTCGAAATTTGTGAGTTTTATCGGGTTTCAAGGTGCGGGCCCGGGGTTGAATATTTTGGGTTGACTTTGTATATTTGTTTAAAGATCAAAACTTTATTGTTTGAGGTTATTTATTGTGGCCTTATTTGATGATATTGAGTTATTTTTAGCTAGATTCGAGCCGTTCGGAAGTCGATTCGTGCGGGAAGGGATTTTAGAGTATTGATTTGGCTTTCTTGAGGTAAGTATCTTACCTAAACTTTATTGAGGCACTAATTGCTTGAGTTATTAGTATTGGTTACGTGCTATGCGTGGCGCACATGTGAGGGTTTTATCCCATGTGCATGCACCAGAGTATTATCCATGTTCGGGGTAGTGATTAGGCTATGATATGCCTTGAATTGATTCCTAAGCTTCATGCTATCATGTTTCTTATTGTGAGCTAATTGAATCATGTTAGAGATTATTTGTTGGTTGATCTTGTGTTCAAATATGTTAATTGCTATTTTTGTGACGTAATGACCTAATCTGAACTATGATTGCATACGTCGCACGTGCCTACACATTAGCATGTTACTTAAATCAGTCCATGAGTATGTAATTTGATATCCATTGTTCATGTACATGTATCGTTGTATATGCTTTATATGTGATATGGATTGGGTTGATAGCACGTTTGTGGTCCGTGCGGGTCCGAGATATGATAGCACATGAGTGGTCCGTGCGATTGTTATATATGGCATGTGAGTTGTCCGTGCAACATATGGATAAGAATTTATCCCCCTAGGGTCACCCTCTCATGCTTATCTCTTGATGGTGTACACGCGGTATAACAAAAACTAATCAGTGTTTGGTTATTGCATATCTTCTCTACTTGCAATTTTCTTGGATGTATACATATTTTATTCGCATATCTTCTCTATATGCTAGATCTGGAATGTATACATGCCTCGTTGTGCATATCTTCTCTATATTCTGTTTGGTTTGATTAGTGAGAGCACAATACATATCTTCTCTATATGTCTACATGTGCACCGAGACTTGATAATAGATACACATCTTCTCTATATACAGGATTGTTAATTGATACAAGGCGTGGATCATTATCTCTTGTGCACCGAGGGGATTTAGCTATGTTTCGTGGTTTGATGGTACTATTGTGTACTTGTGAAATTTATGAATTGAGTAGGTTATTAGCGAGTATCATTGATAATTCTTGCTGCTATTACCTCGTCGAGGTCAATTATAATACTTGCTGAGTACATGGGGTTAGTTGTACTCATACTACAGCCTGCACTTAATTGTGCAGATCCAGGTGTGGGACCTAGTTGAGAGTTGTCCCTATTTGCTGTGTGTTGTTGAGAGACGAGGTAGAGCTGCATTCTGATCACAGTCCTTGATGTCTTATTTCATTTAAGTTGTTTTTATTATTATTCAAACAATATTTTTAATTCGTATTCTCGGACTTGTACTTCTATTGTAGAGCACATGACTCTGTATTACTAGTTCTGGGGGGACTTTATGTGCTGACCCAATTTATTTATGTTAGTTGTCTTTGAATTTGTACTATTTCTATTAAATTTTGTTATCTTGATCCGCTTTTATTTTGTTTGGCTTATCTAGCAAGTGAGTTAGGCACCATCACTATCGGTTGGGAGTTTTGGGTCTTGACAAGTTGGTATCAGAGCCCTAGGTTCATAGGTTCTAGGGGTCATGGGCAAGTTTAATAGAGTCTTGTGGATCGGTACGGAGATGTCTGTACCTATCTTTGAGAGGCTACCATACTGTTAGGAAAATATTTGCTTTCTTTCATTCTTGTCGTGTGAATTTGTTATTTTTGAAGTTTGAACCTTTACTCTTCTATTTTCTCACAGATGGTGAGGACACATTCAGCCAGATCATCTGAGCAGGCACCAATGCCACCAATCAGGGCCGTGAGAGGCTAGGGCCGAGGTGGAGCTCGCGCTACTGCTAGAGCAGCATCTGTGGAGCCACCAGTTACTCTAGTGGAGGAGTAGGTTTCGTACATTGTTGAGCCTATGGGACCAACTTAGATGCCGGTGGTACCTATTGCTATATCTGGTCTTTAGGTGACTTTGGCTCATATATTGAGTGTGTATACGAGCTTGGCTCAGAAGGGCATGATACTAGTTACACCAGCTACCTCACATGCCGGGGGATGATCCTAGACTCTCGCACCACCCATACATCATAGCAGCCAGCTCAGGGTTATCAGACACCAAGGATTTTGTTAATGCAGCCAGTTATTGCGGTGCGGGCTGAGGTTGGACCATTTTTGACTGATGAGGAATATAAGAGGTTAGAGCAATTCCAGAGACTTCGTCCTCCCCAATAGAGTAAAGGAGAGTCATAGGATGCTCAGGGTTTTCGTAATCAGTGTCATCAGATTCTTTGCACAACCGATCTTGTGGACTTCAATAGACTTAACTTTACTATTTCAATTAATGGGGCCAGCCTACTAGTAGTGGCAGACCAATGAGTCAGGCAGGCTAGCTGGTGCAGCACCACTTATATGGCATCAGTTCTCAGTTCTCTTCTTAGATAAGTTTGTTCCACAGACTTGCAGAGAGGAGTTGGTAGGGTGTTTGAGCGTCTATGGCAGGAGGGCCTAACTGTGGCCCAGTATGAGATGAGATTTAATGAGTTGATATATCAAGAAATAATTTTGGTCCCTACTGAGAGGGAGAGGATTGGGAGGTTCGTTGATGGCCTCAACTATGACCTTCGATATGGTATGGCCCGAGACCGAGACAGATGCTAGATTTGACCAAGTTGTTAAGATTTCCAAGCACTTGGATCATGTCTATAGGCTTGAGAAAGAGAAGCGGGAGGCCAAGAGGCCCCGTGGTTTGGGTGGTTTTAGGGGTGCCTCATTTTGAGGCCAATCACATCAGAGCTGAGGCCGTCCTTTTAGGTCCACTCAAGCAGCTCGTGAGATTACCCATGGTTCATCAGTTAGCCACAGTTCATATAATGCTCGCCCAGTTCAATCATCATTCAGTGCACTACCTACACAAAGTTCTTACCATGCTTCATCTGCTCAGAGTTCCATAGGCGGTTATTCGGGTTATCAGGGTCAGTCGCAAAATCAGCAGCCTCGTTAGAGGAGAGGTTGTTTCGAGTGTGGTTCCATATGGGTTCCATAGGGGACTTGAGTAATCTCAAAAGGGATTGCCCAGACATATGTGTAGTGAATCACAGCAGAGCATGCGGTCTATGGTTCCAGTGCCAGTAGCCATACCACCCGTGCAACTAGCTAGGGTGGGGCTTCGTTAGTTCGAGATCGCCCTAGAGGGGGAGGTTAGTCAGGTGGTGGAAATGCCCGTTGCTATGCATTTCCAACCAGGCCAGAGGCAGTTGGTTCCAACACTGTGATCACATATATTATTTCAGTGTACCACATAGATGCCTTAGTGTTATTTAACCCTGGTTCCACTTATTCTTATGTGTCATCATATTTTGCTCGTTATTTGGATATGCCTTGTGATTTTCTTAATATTCTTGTTCTTGTATCTATATTAATGGGTGATCCTCTTATGGTAGATCGTGTATATCGGTCTTGTTTGGTTACCATTAGGGGTTATAAGACTAGATTTGATCTTTTATTGCTCAGTATGGTTGATTTTGAGGTGATGTTGGTTATTTTTGTACCACATTATTGTTGATTGTCATGCTAAGATCGTGACATTGGCGATATCGGGATTGCCTAGGTTAGAGTGGAGATGTGTGATTGGTCCTAATAGAGTGGTTTCATTCTTGAAGGCTCAACGGGTGGCATATTTGGCCTTCGTGAGAGATGTTAGTGCTGATGCTTCTACTGTTGAGTCACTTCCAGTAGTGAGGGAGTTCTCATATATGTTCATGTAGACTTATCGGGCATGTCACCCAACAAGGATATTGAGTTTGGTATTGATCTTGTGCCAGGCACTCATCCCATCTATATTCTACCATATTGCATGGCACCAATAGAGTTGAAGGAATTGAAGGAGCAGTTACAAGAATTACTTGATAAGGGTTTCATAAGGCCAAGTGTTTCACCTTGGGGTGCACCGGTGCTATTTGTGAATAAGAAATATGATTCCTTGAGTATGTGCACTGACTACAGGCAATTGAACAAGGTTACTAATCACTACCGCGTATGATGATTTATTTGTTCAACTTCAGGGTGCTAGTGTATTCTCGAATATTGACTTGAGATTGGGGTACCATCAGTTGAAGATCATGGCTTCAGATATTCCTACGACGACTTTCAAGACTCATTATGGGCATTATGAGTTCATGGTGATGTCTTTTGGGTTGACCAATGCCCAAACAACTTTCATGCACTTGATGAACAACGTATTTTAGCCTTATCTAGATTGCTTCGTCATTGTCTTTATTTATGATATATTGGTGTATTCTCGCAGTCGGGAGGAGCATGAACAACATTTGAGGATCGTGCTCTAGACTTTGAGGGAGAAGAATCTATATGCTAAATTCTCCAAGTACAAGTTCTGGTTAGACTCAATGGCATTCTTGGGTCACGTGGTATCCAGTGAAGGGATCAAGGTGGATCCGAAGAATATTGAGGCAGTTGAGAGTTGGCCCAGTCCTTCTACTACTACAAAGATCCGGAGTTTCCTAGGGTTGGCTGGTATTATCATCATTTTGTGGAGGGGTTTTCACCTATCGTATCCCTATTAACTAAATTGACGGAGAAGGGTGCCCCATTTAGGTGGTCTGATGAGTGTGAGGAGAGCTGTTAGAAGCTCAAGGATGCCTTGACTATAATTTTGGTTCTGGTTTTGCCTTCGAGATTGGGTTCTTACACAATCTATTATGATGCTTCAAAGGTTGGCGTGGGTATGTGTTGATGCATGATGATAGAGTGATTGCCTATGCTTCACATCGGTTGAAGCCCTACGAGAAGAACTACCCAGTGCATGATTTGGAGTTAGCAACTATTTTTCATGCGCTCAAGATTTGGAGGCATTATCTTTATGACGTGTCTTGCGGATGTTCACGGATAACCGGAGTCTCCAGCATCTATTCAAGCCAAACGATTTGAACCTGAGGCAACATATGTGGTTGGAGCTATTGAAAGACTATGATATCACCATTATTTATCATCCGGGAAAGGCCAATGTGGTGGCCGACGCCTTGAGTAGGAAGGCAGAGAACATGGGGAGTCTTACTTTCATTCTAGCTGGGAGAGACCGTTAGCTTTGGGTGTTTAGGCTTTGACCAACATATTCGTGAGATTGGGTATTTTAGATCCTAATAGAGTCCTTTCTTGTGTTGTATCACAGTCGTTCTTTTTTGAGCGCATGAAGGCGCGTCAGTATAATGATGCCCACTTACTTGTCCTTAGGGCACAGTACAACACGTCTATGCCAAGTAGGTGACTATTGGTGATGATGGGTTATTAAGGTTTCCGGGTCGGATATGTGTTCCTAATGTGGATGGCTTGAGAGAGTTGATTCATGAAGAGGCTCATAGTTCATGGTACTCCATTCATCTGGGTGCCGCAAAGATGTACCGTGATTTGAGGCAGCATTATCAGTGGCATAGGTTGAAGATTGAAGAACGATGTTGTTGAGTATGTTGCATGGTGTTTACGCTATCAACATGCGAAGTACAAGAATCAGAGACCAGGTGGCTTGCTTCAGAGACTAGAAATACCGAAGTGGAAGTGAGAGCGTATCACTATGAATTTTGTAGTTGGGATGCCAGGGACCTTGAGGAGATTTGATTTTATGTGGGTCATTATGGACAGACTGACCAAGTCTGCATACTTCATTCCAGTCATGACTTCCTACACTTCAGAGCAGCTGTCTCAGATTTATCTTAAAGAGATTGTTCGCCTACATGGTGTGTCCGTGTCTATATCTCGGATCGAGGTACTCAGTTCACATCACATTATTGGAGAGTAGTGCAACATGAGTTGGGCACACAGCTTGAGCTAAGTACAATATTCCATCACCAGACGGACGAGTAGTGCTAGCGTACTATTCAAATATTGGAGGACACGTTGCGAACCTGTATCATTGATTTTGGAGGTTATGGGGATCAGTTTCTACTATTAGCATGGTTCGCCTACAAAAACCGCCATCATTAGAGTATACAAATGGCTCCGCATAAGGCCTTATATGGTAGGAGATTTCGTTCTCCGGTTGGTTTGTTTGAGCCTGGGGAGGCTAGGTTGTTAGGCACTAATTGTAACACCCCATATTTACGTACGTGAGAGTACATCGTAAGTCAATTGATGTAAGCTCAGAAATGAGATTATATTTGAAAGTACATAAATTAATGTAATAATATTACCTTGAAGGTTACAAATATTTAAGATCATGAATAACATGTACCAAGAGGGTCGAAAGGCTTAGAAGCTAAACAAATTGAAAACAATAAGCTTCGTCAAAAGTCAACAAGTTGAGAATGTTATAACATGTACTTTTGGGGTGATACTATGGTTCTTAAAATGATAAGGAGGTTATTTTATGAGTTATTTTAGTCGTATGATAGTCGTGTGTTACATTTTGAAGTCAAGCGAGTTGTGGAACAAAAGTTGGCAAAGGTCATCACAAGTTATATTCATAATGTGCTGAATTTTAGGTCAAATGTATCTTAGATTTTCTCCCAATATACTTAGATTTACGGGGTAAATCACCCATACAATTGAAGATCTACGAGCGTAGTTTCCAACGCATCAAACCATTTGCCAATACGACATCGGAGTAGAGAGATACTTGCGTTTTTGCGAAACTGCACAGACTGCATAGGTGACAAGTAGGTGTATCACCTACTTGCTTTAAATGAAAGGAACAAATATGTCCACAAAAGGGGCTAGTTGGGGTCGGCAAAAGGGACATTTTACGGGCTGATTGAATTCATATATCACACTCATTATAGAGCCAAAAATCAGTGATATACCCCAACAAACCTCTCCCAAACAATTCAACACAAAACCCTAAATAATTTTCTCTTCGTTTCAAGTTCTAGTTGGAGAAAAACCTAAGAGTTTAAGAACCAAGTTAGGATCTGAGATCTCACCAAATAAGGTAATTATACTGATCTCTTTCATCCGTTTTTTCTATTGGAAAAGTAGAGAAATTCGCTCTATAATTGTAAGAACTCTGGGGACAGTGATCGGAAGCCGTGAGTTCGAGTTATTTAACCTGTAGTAGACTGTTTTGTGGGCTGTTTTGTGTTAATGTTAGGTTGTCTGTTTTGCTACTATTTTATGAAGTTTTGGAGGATAAATAGTGTGGATAAACACCACATAATGTCAGGGTGATTGGCTGTTCGTTCGTCGTTACATTTTCGGGTTGTTTGACACTACTATGGTGGTCGTTTTATGTATGAAGTGATTGGGGGGGGGGGGGGGCTTTTT
>AWOL01S0010145.1:72540-89976 GCA_000715115.1 Nicotiana otophora
AGGGGGTACTATGGTTTTTGGAGAGTGAGAAATGGTGATTTGGGGGTCGATTTAACATTGAGTTTGGATTAAACACCTAGTTTTGGACTCGTATTGGAATGAGTGTTCGAAATTTGTTAGTATTGACGGGTTATACGATGCAAGATCGGGGTTGCCTTTGTATATTTGTTTAAAGATCAAAGCTTTATTGTTTGGGGTTCTTTCCTATGACCTTATTTGATGTTATTGAGTTATTTTTGGCTAGATTCGAACCGTTCAGAGGTCGATTTGCGCGGAAAGAGATTTTAGAGTATTGATTTGGCTTTCTTGAGGTAAGTATCTTATTTAAACTTTATTAAGGCACCAGTTGCCTGATTTATTATTGTTGGATACGTGCTATAGGTGGCTAACATGTGAGGGATTGAGCCCATGTCCGTGCACCTAGGTATTATCCATGCTTGGGGTAGTGATTAGACTATGATATGCCTTGAATTTTACAAGCTTTATACTATCATGCTTCTTATTGTGAGATAATTAAAACATGTTAGAGGTTATTTGTTGGATGATCTCCTGTTCAAACATGTTAATTGCTATTTTGTTTCGTAATCGCCTAATCTGAATTATGATATTACACTTCGCACATGCCTACACCTTAGCATGTCACTTAAATCAGTCCATGAGTATGTAACTTGATATCCATTGTTCATTTATACGTATCATTGTATATGCTTTCTATATGATATGGATTGGGTTGATTGGACGTTAGTGGTCTGTGCAGGTGCGAGATATGATAGCACGTGAGTGGTCCGTGCAGTTGTTATATATGGCACGTGAGTTGTCCGTGAAATGTGTGGATAAGAATCCATACCCCTAGGGTGACCCTTTCTTGTTTCTCTCTTGATGGTGTACACGCGGTATGAGGAAAACTAATCAGTGTTCAGTTATTTTATCACTTCTCTACTTCCAATTTTCTTAAATATATACATGTTTTATTCGCAGATCTTCTCTATATGCTAGATCTGGAATGTATACATGCCTCGTTGTGCATATCTTCTCTATATGTTGTTTGGTTTGATTAGTGAAAGCACGATATATATCTTCTTTATATGTCTACTTGTGCACCGAAACTTGATAATAGATGCATAGCTTCTCTATATGCTAGATTGTTAATTGATACATGGTATGGCACATTATCTCTTGTGCACCCATGGGCTTTATCTATGTTTTGTGATTAGATGGTATAATTGTTGTGTACTTGTGAAATTTATGAACTGAGCAGGTTATTAGCGAGTTTCATTGATAATTCTTGCTGCTATTACCTCGCCGAGGTTAGTTATGATACTTGCTGAATACATAGGGTATGTTGTACTCATACTACAGTCTGTACTTAATTATGTAGATCCAAGTGTGAGATCTAGTTGAGAGCTTTCCGTATTTGTTGTGTGTTGCCAAGAGACAAGGTAGATCTGCATTCTGATCGCAGTCCTTGATGTCTTATTCCATTTCAGATTGCTGTTACTATTATTCAGACAATACTTTTATTTCGTATTCTCAGACTTGTACTTCTATTATAGAGCTCATGACTCTATATTACTAGTTATGGGCATTTTATGTATTGACGCAGTTTATTTATGTCAGTTGTCTTTGGATTTGTACTATTCTCGTTAAATTCTATTATCTTGTTTTATTTTTATTATGTTTAGCTTGTCTAGCAAGCGCTTTAGGCTCTATCGCGATCGCTTGGTGGTTTTGGGTCGTGACGCCATGGTATCTCTCACCACTCCTTCCGTAAAGGTGGGTAGTGTAATTTCTCCTCATGTAACTACACTTCAATAATCAAACCTAGACAGAGATCGAGCCTATAAAATGATTTGGTTTGTCACTAGCATGTTTTCAACTACCCGTAGCTGGATGATATTTGCCGAACTACTTGGATTAATCAAAACTCTTCTAACATCAGTATCTAAAATACGTAAAGTAATTTTCAAGGCATCATTGTGTGGCAATGTCAATCTATCTGCATCTTCGCCATTAAATGTTATATTCTCTTCGTCTAGAGTTTTCCGAGTTCACTTCTTTTGTGTCATTGAGACTTTAGTAAATGTTACCCCATTAATATCAACTGCTCCAGTTTTAACATTTATCTTCTTTTTTGACGAAGGAGTTATGGGTGGCTCTTAATTCTTCCTATTCTTCATGTAAGTTTGTTTACCTTTTTTACTAAACAACTCAATAAGATAACCCTTTTTCAAAAGATAATCAACTTCATTTTGCAAAAGACGACAATCTGTTGGATTTTAAGGATGTCTTTCATCCTTTTTTCTACCTTTTGCGCTCTAGAATGAGGTTTAGTCTCATGACACAAATTCCCAACCAAAAGGATTGTGATGACGCCTAACGCTACTTGCTAGACAAGCCAACGATAGTAAAAATAAAGGAAAAGTGAAACGTAAATAAAAAGATACTATAAATAAAATATAGAATCCAGAAGAAGTAAATCGAGTTTGAAAGCCCATAACCATCTAACATCTCCCAGAAACTTGAGTCACTGAGTAGATGAACGTCTATAGATTTAACTAAATACAAAGTGTGGAATAATAGTACATTGTTTGAAACAAATAAACAAAAATATGACTATGAGATGAGGGACTCCAAGGCCTGCGAACGGAATAACAAGTAAAATAGCAAGTAAGATGACAAGATAAGTAGCATGTGAGAGAGATAAGAAGTATAAAGGTAAGGCAGTATAGAACGAGAAAATAAAGGAAAGATACGACTAAAGTAAACCACAATTTATGCTTCTACAAGCACCCTGAACAAGCCTTCCAAAATAACCACGAAGCAACATAACCAAGTCCTCAATCCACATAGTAAAATAAAGAACAAGCAATATCAACAAATGGCATGGCATCACCCTTCGTGCGTTTACTCACCTTCTCACACACAAAATATGATAGCAAGCACGAAAACATCCTTTTGTACATATTCTTTTTTCCTCTCAAGCACGGTAATACCCTTCATGCAAAGATATTGATATATAAAGAAAGCACGGGAACACCCTTTGTGCACTATCATTCTTCCTCACAAGCACGGAAACACCCATCGTGCAATCCATTCTTCCTTTCCAAGCATCACATATAAAACAGTACCAAGAAAGGTGTAAAGCACAAACATCATCAAAAAGTGTAATCGAACATAACTCGCCATATGAGAATTTACCATCACTTTTGCACCAATAGCCAAATCAATATTTTAATAATCTTAATGCCCAATATATCAACAAGCTCAACATAGCTACTAACATAAGTAAGAATAATCAAAGAGTTTCCCAATCTATTTAGAGCATGGGAGACATAATACATACAACAACATAGCATAATTAGAGCTAGTTCTACCCGCATGCTTAACCCACAACAAATGCATATACACTCATCAACTTGCATATACGCTGCCCCCAACACATCGAACACATAGCAATTAGACACAATTACATCCTAATTCCTTCAAATCAAGGTTAACCAAGACACTTACCTCTTTCCGGCACAAATAAATTTTTTAACATTGCATATCCTTTAGCACAAGCTCTAAAACTACTCTAATCTAACCAATTAATGTTCAAATAAGTTAAAACAATCTTTAGAAACTACTTTAGTATCAAAAAGGTTCGATCTTTAACATATCTGGAAGAGTCAATAAGAAGTTAACCCAGGCCCGCGTGGTTAGAAGCTGAAATTAAGACCAAATCCCGATTACACATTCACCTACGAGTCCAAATATGTGATTTATATCGATATCCGACCTCAAATCGAGGTATAAATCTGTAAAATACAAAATCCTATTTCTACTCTATAAAATCTTAGGTTTAGTAGTGAATATCTATGAAAAAGTAATGGAAATAAATAAAAATAAGTTAAAGTTACTAACCTATAAAGTTGGGAAGACATTTCTCTCCAAAATCGCCTTTATGTGGAGTCTAGGTCACAAAGATGGAATAAAATGAGTTAAATCTCAAAATCCTTACCTCTTACCCAGATGCAGGTATTGCAATTGTGAACTATTGTTCGTAATTACAATATTCACAAGAGCGAACAACTGGTCGCAAATGCGAACCATCCCCTTAGCCTCATATCGCGCAATTACAACACAAGTATCACAAATGTGAAGCCACCCTTTCTCTTACCAACATCTCAAATGAGACAAAATGCTAGCTAATGCGAAGGTCCACACTTCGCAAAAGCGGCCCAAGCTTCACGATTGCGAAGCTGCCCTAGCTCCCCCCAGCATCACAAATGCGAGCTTACACTCGCAAATGCGAGGCTCACGTTTGCAAACAGACCATTGCAATTGCGATGTCTGCAACACCAGAAAACTAAAGCCTTGCCAAAACGTGTCTGAACCCATCTGAAATTCACCCGAGCCCCTCAGACTCCAATCCAAACATCCCCACAAATACAATAACATCACACGAACTCACTCATAAACTCAAATCACCAAAATAACCATCAAGAATCAAACATCAAAATTGAAAGAACTTCAAACTTCATACTTCAAATTCCAACTTTTCACATTAAGTGCCACAATAGCCTCGGGTCACCCGGGACCCCAATCAAATATGCTTACAAGTCCAAAATTATCATACAAACCTATCAGAATCATTAAAATACCAATCCGAGGTCGTTTACCAACAATGTTGATCGTGGTCAACCCTGACCATTTTCAAGTTCAAAAATTAAGTTTTCTTTAAAACCTCACATTTAAACTTCCCGAAAATTGACACGGACCACACACACAAGTCATAAATCATCAAATAGCACTACGAAAGGTTTCCAATCATAAAATGGGAAGCTAGAAGTCAAAATGACCTATCGGGTCGTTATATTCCCCATTTCTAAAAGAAACGTTCGTCCTCGAACAAACATATAAATGGACCTGGACTAATAAAAAGATGCATATATCTACTCCTCATATCGGATTCGGACTCCCAAGTAGCCTCCTCAGTTGGCTGACCTCTCAAACATGCTTTCACAGAAGGAATGTCCTGACAACTTTCAAACATGCCGATCTAGAATAGCTACCAACTCCTTCTCATAGATCAAGTCCTCATCAAGCTACACTATGTTGAATTCTTAAACATGCGACATATCTTTATGGTATTTCTAAAGCATAGAAACATGAAATATCGGATGTACACCTACTAGGCTGGGAGGTAATGCAAGCCAATAAGCAACCTCCCTAACTCTCTCTAAGATCTCAAATGGTCAATAAACCTTGATCTTAACTTGCCTTTTTCCAAAATCTCATCACGGCCTTCATAGGCAAAACTCGGAGAAGAAACTTCTCACCCTCTATGAAAGCCACATCACGAACCTTCCTATCAGCATAACTCTTTTGCCTGAACTGTGTTGTACGAAGCTGCTCCTGAATCAATTTCACCTTCTTCAAATCATCCCGAACTAAGTGTGTTCCCAATAGTCTAGCTTCATCAGGCTCAAACTAACCAACATGAGAACGATATTGCCTCCAATATAAGGCCTCAAATGGATCCATTTGGATTATCAACTGGTAAATGTTGTTGTATGCAAACTCCACTAATGGGAGAAACTGATCCCACTGACCACCTAAATCAATAACACTAGCCTTCAACATATCCTCCAATATCTGAATGGTCCGCTCGGACTGCCCATCCATCTGAGGGTGAAATGCATCACTCAATTCAATCTGCGTGCCCAACTCATGCTAAACAACTCTCCAAAAGTGTGAAGCGAACTGCATGCCACTGTCTGAAATGATAGAAAAGGGCACATCGTGCAGGTGGATAATCTTCCTGATGTATATCTAAGCCAACCACTCTGAAGTGTAGGAAGTCATCACCGGAATAAAATGTGCGGACTTGGTCAACCACTCCACAATGACCCAAGCAACATCATACTTCCTCAAAGTCCGTGATAATCCTAGCATAAAGTCCATAGTGATGCGTTCCCACTTTCACTCTGGTATTACCAACTTCTGAGTCAAACCACCCAATTATTTATGTTCATACTTCACGTGCTGAAAATTCAAACATCGAGAGACATGTCCAACAATGTCTTTCTTTATCTTCGGCCACCAATAATGCTACTTCAAGTCACAATATGTCTTCATGAGACTTGGATGAATATAATACCGTGAGCTATGAGCCTCCTCAAGGATCAAATCTCTCAAACCATCAATATCTGGAAAACAAATCCGGACCTGAAGCCGCATAACACCATCATATCCAATCAAAACCTTCTTAGCACCACTCTGTTGCACTGTGTCTTTCAATACCAACAAGTGAGGATCATCAAACTAGCGAGCCTTGATTCACTCCAACAAAGACACTGTACCATAACACAAGCAAGAACCCCCTAGGCTTCAAAATATCTAACCTTACGAACCGGTTAGACAAGACCTAAAGTTCCATAGCCAATGGCCTCTCTACTGCCACTATAAATGCCAAACTACCCATGTTCTCGGCCTTCCTACTCAAGGCATAGGCCACCTTATTAGCCTTCCCCAAATGATACAATATAATGACATAATAGTCTTTCAACAACTCTAACCATCTCCACTGCCTCAAGTGCAAATCCTTTTGCTTCAATAGATGCTAGAGACTCCAATGATTGGTGTAAACCTCATAGGACATGCCGTATAACTAATGCCTCCAAATCTTGAGTGCTAGCACAATAGATGCCAACTCCAAATCATTCACGGGATAGTTCTTCTCATGGATCTTCATTGACGAGATGCGTAGGCAATCACCCTACCATTCTGCATCAATACTACGTCAAGTCCAATACATAAAGCATCACAATACACAGTATAAGACCCCAAGTAAGTGGGCAACACCAACAGTAGGTTGTAGTCAAGATAGTCTTGAGCTTTTGAAAGCTCTGCTCACACTTATCAAATCATCTGAAAAGAGCATCCTTCTGAGTCAACTTGGTAAATGGGGCTGCTATGGATATGAAACCCCTCCACAAAACGGCGGTAGTAGCCCTCCAAACCCAAGAAACTCCAAATCTTTATAGCTGAAGTAGGTTATGTCTAACTCTGAACTGCCTCAATCTTCTCAAGATCCATCTTAATACCATCAAAAGACATAACATAGCCCAAGAAGGTAACTGAGTCTAACCATAACTCACACTTCAAAAACTTAGCATAAATTTGACGGTCTTTTAAAGTCTGAAGCACAATCTGCAGGTGCTGCTCATGCTCCTCTATACTACGAGAGTAAAGTAGAATATCATAAATAAATACAATCACAAAGGAATCCAAGTAAGGCTTGAACACTCGGTTCATCAATTCCATGAAAGTTACTGTAGCATTAGTCTGACCAAATCACATCACCAAAACTCAGAATGACTATATCGGGTCCTATAAGGGGTCTTAGGGATATCTAATGCCCTAATATTCACCCGATGATAGCCCGATCTCAAGTCAATCTTGAAAAATTCCTCGGCACCCTGAAGCTGGTCAAACAAATCATAAATCCTAGGCAGTATATATTTATTCTTGATGGTAACCTTGTTGAACTGTCGATGGTCAATGCACATCCTCATCGATCTGTCCTTCTTCTTAACAAGCAACACCACTGCACCCTAAGATGAAACACTAGGCCTAATGAATCATTTTTCAAGCAAATCCTGCAATTGATCCGTCAATTCCTTCAACTCAGTTGGTACGATACGGTGTGATAGAAATGAGTTGAGTGCCCGAAACCAAATCAATGCAAAGGTCAATATAATCGGGTGTCATGTCTGGCAAATTTGCAGGAAATACCTTTAGAAACTCCCTCACCACCGGCACTGAGTCCAGAAAAGAAACCTCCGCACTAAAATCCCCTGTGTAAGTCAAATGCACTAAATACCCCTTCTCAACCATAGGTCGAGCCTTCAATAATAAAGCCACCTTACTAGTAGAATGACCAAGGGTCCCTCTCCACTCTAATTTAGGCAACCCCGGCATGGCTAAAGTCACAATCTTGAGATGACAATCCAAGATAGAGTTATACGACGACAACCAATCCATACCAAGAGTGACCTCAAATTCCACTATCACCAACAACAAAATATCAACTATAGTATCAAAACCATTAATAGTAAAGACATAAGACCGATATACTCGATTGACTACTATAGAATCCCCAACCGGTATGGACATTGAAATAAGAAAATCAATAGAATTATGTGGCATACTCAGGTGTGATGCAAAAAATGAATAAACATAAGAATATGTAGAACTCGGATCAAACAACACTAAAGAATCGCTATGACAGACTGAGATAATACCTGTAATAACTATATCATACGACTCTACCTCAAGTCTAACTAGAAATGCATAACAACAAGGATGAGCCCCACCAACCTATCATCCACCTGTAGGATGATCTCTTACTGACTGGCCTCCACTTCTAACTGGCTGGCCTCTACTTCTGGCTACCTGACTCCCGCCTCTAGCTGGTTGAGCGGGTGATGTAGCAACCAGTTCCATAATCATGGCATGAGTACCCTACTGTGGCATACTGCTCTGCGACCTAGGGCAAACTCTAGCAACGTGCCTCAAAGTCCCCACACACATAGCAAGCCCTCTATTGATGTGGCTGTTGAACCTGGAGCTATCCTTGACGACCCGAATAACCACATGGTTACTTTGTATTGGAAGTGCACTAACGAGGGATGGAGGCACATTGTATGCTAACTACTCGGAATAAGGTCCATAAGCATTTTGGGTGCCCGATGTACCATGTGTGGCCTATAGTGCTGACTGTACTAGCCTGATAAAATGGCCTCTACTAAGGGAACCCCTGTCTCTCGAAGAAGCATTACTGAAACCTCCAAAATGACGGGGACTCTTGTCATAGGTTGTCTCTCTCACTTGGCCTCTAATGACCTCCTGGCAATCTTTACCACCTGAGTGAAAGAAGTCTCAGTCTCGACCTCTCTAGCCATTTGAAGTCTGATGCCATAGGTAAGAACCTCTACGAACCTCCGCACTTTATCCCTCTCAGTAGGGATCGGGGTGGTTGCATGGCGAAACAAATAAACAAATCTAGTCTCATACTGGGTAATGGTCATGCTACCCTATAATAAGTATAAATTTTAACCACTTATTAGTACTTTCTTGCTATAGTTTTTAGTCTGAAAGTGCTGAGTTTTGTCTCCGAATCTAATAAAGATGGTTGAATTGCAAGTGTGCTGGAGAATGTAAGCTCAATGAAGAAATATAACTAAAAAGGGAGATGTTCTTGCCAAGTTCAGCAAATAGGAAAAGTGTGAAGAGAAGTGCGGTCCGCAGATTAAACTATACTACCAAACTTGGTCCGCAAAATAGGTTCACACTAAGAAGCTTGAGAGATCAGAGAATGTGCAATCGAACAAGTCTGAAGCATCCTCAAATATGGCCCGCAGAAATTCTAGTGCGACAGTAGAAGCTAAAGTGCAGTTGCAGAACTCCTCCAACTGAAAGCACCCGCAATATTAACCCAGCAAAGTGCGGACCGCAGAAGTTAAAGTGCGACCGCAGAAGTTAAAGTGCGACCGCAGAACCCTCTGAAGGGTATTTTTGTTAGAAATTTTGGAGCACTATAAATAGGCGACCTATCACTTTTTAGGGGATCTTTTCGGACTGTAGCAACAACGAGTCGTTATTGTTAGATTTTTCTCTTTCATTTTAATTTACTTTTATGTATTTCATTTCTTCTTCTTTTCATGTTTCTATGTCTATGAACATGAGTAGCTAGGTTTTTCTCTAGTGTATTGATCCAACCCTAGTGTGTAAAACTTATGGGTGTTTAATATTAATGCATGCTATTGATTGGGTTGATTTTATTTTGCCTTGTTTATACTTTAAAGTTAGAATTAATGATTGCAAATATTGATGCATGCCTATTTGACGTTGTTCTTACTTGAGAAAGAGGAATTTAGGCTAGGAAAACTTGGCTAACAAGGAATTGAACTAGTTCAATTATTAATTAGTTTAATTAAAGGATTTGAACTAGATATAGGGATAATCTAACTTGGACTCATATTCAATTGTATCTATAGCTACCCATTTGGGCTTGAGAGAGCCAATTTTGGCATAATCACTCTTTAACCGAGATATATTGAGTAAGTACTTGAGTATTGAGAGTCATAACAACCTCAATATGCCAAGCAAGCATAAGTTTACTCTACTCATTAGGTTTACACCTAGATTAAGGTTACAGCCCTGGGCTCTTCTTTATTTGATACAACCTCAAAAATATTTCAATCATTACTTGTTAGCTAGCTAGTCAAAATCATTAGTAGTTTAATTTAGCAAAATTGACACACACTTTTGTTTGGAAGTTAAATCTAGTTATTTTTGAGTTTCTCTGTTAAGTATTTACCTTAACACTAGTATAAACTCCTTGTGGATTTGATTCCGACTCGTGTTGAATTTACTATTGTAACTACCATTTCATATTCCCTTAATTGGGGTGTGAATTGGATGTGAATACCCTGCTGAAGGCGGTCGAACTGGATGCAAAGCTCATCCCTCTGAGTTAGGGGAATAAACTTCTCCAAGAACATCTGCAAAGATTGAGCCCATGAAATAGGAGGTGACCCTGCTGGCCTGCCCAACTCATAAACCTGTCACCACTTCTTGGCGGAACCATGCATCTAAAAGACGGTGAAATCAACTCCATTAGACTCAACTTATCCCAGGTTGCGTAAAATCTCATGACGATGGTCCAACAAGTCCTGGGCATTCTCTGAAGGCACACCGCTAAAGTGAGGGATAACAACGTAGTGAACCTGTCCAACCTCTCCAGCTCATGAGATGATATCGGAGGCTTGTCCCCCGGTTGTGCGACAATAATAAGCCAAACCACCTGAACTGGTAGAACTCCTAGGGTCTGATAACCATGGTCCATTTACTTTGGGGTAAGAGTAGCAGGAGTCTGAACTCCTTTCTTGGCCTGAGAAGCGGCTGGTGCGATGGGAAATACACTGACCTAAGTCATGCTCTCAATGAAGACCACCATATACCAAGGTGTCCTAAAGCACTGGGGTGGCAATGAACCCCTCTAGAACCTCAGTCGATCCAGCTAGATTGACCTGAACTGGAATCTTGTCATCCTAAGCTAACTGGGGCTTGACCACAGGTGCCGATGCACATTCTCTAGAAGAAACTCGTCATTCTATGCTCCTGCTCAACTGCGGACAAAGTATGTGTCCTCACCATCTATGAGAGAATAAAAGAAGAAAAATTCAAACTTTATGATAGAACAAAGTCACATGATAAAGAAAGAAAGAAAGTGACGTTTCCTAAAGCCTTATAGCCTCTAAAAGATAAGTACAAATATCTCTGTACCGATCCTTAAGACTCTGCTAAGCTTGCTCATGAATCGTGAGACCTATGCAACCTAGAGCTCTGATACCAACTTGCCACGACCCAAATTCCTAACCAAAAGGATCGTAATGGCACCTAACGCTACTTGTTAGACAAGACAGCTATAGCAATAATAAAGGCAAGTAAAACGTAAATAACATGATACTATAAATAAAAGATAGAATCCAGAAGAAGTAAATCAAGTCTGAAAACCCAGAACCATCTAACATCTCCCAGAAACTGGAGTCACTAAGTACCTGAGCGTCTACAGATTTAACAAACTACAAAGTCTAGAATTAATAGTACACTGTTTGAAACAAATAAATAGTAATATGACTATGAGATGAGAGACTCCAAGGCCTGCAAACGAGAGTGCAGCACTACCTCGGGTCTCCTCCACCAGCTAGCTAGTCTGCTCTCTGAGTACCACCGGAACCAGCACCAAAATCTGCACAAGAAGTGCAGACGAGTAGTATGAGTACAATCGACCCAATGTACTCTGTAAGTATCGAGCCTAACCCCGATGAGGTAGTGACGAGGCTAAGACAAGATACCTACATATAAGCCCATGCAATTAAGTAATGAGAAATAACGAGACAATATAACAAGTAAAATACCAAGTAAGAATACAAGATAAGTATCATGTGAGAGAGATAACAAGTATAAAAGTAAGGAGGTATAGTATAACCTAGTCCTCAATACACATAGTATAATAAAGAACAAGCAATGCCAACAAATGGCACGACACCACCCTTCGTGCTTTTACTCTTATTCTCATACACCTAATATGATAGCAAGCATAAAAATACCCTTCGTGCATATTTTATTTTCCTCTCAAGCACGGTAACACTCTTCGTTCAATGATATTGATATATAAAGAAAGCACAGAAACACCCTTTATTCATAATCAAGCTTCCTCACAAGCACGAAAATACATCACTCTTCCTCACCAAGTGTCATATATAAATCGTACCAAGCAAGGTGGGAATTACAAACATCATCAAAAAGAGTAATTGAACATAACTCTCCATATGAGAATTTACCATCACTTTTGCACTAATAGCCAAATCAATATTTCTATAATCTTAATGCTAATATCTCAACAAGCTCAACATAGCTATTAACATGTATAAGAACAACCAAAAAGTCTTACAATCTATTTAGATCATGGGAGACATAATATATAAAGCAACACGGTATAATTAGAGCTAGTTATACCTGCATGCTTAACCCACGACAAATGCATACACACTCGTCACCTTGCATAAACACCGCCCCAATATATAGAACACATAGCAATTAAACGTAATTACATCCTCATTCCCTCAAGACACTTACCTCTTTCCGATATAAAACAACCTTCTAACACCTCATCTCCTTTAGCACAAGCCCTCAAACCACTCAAATCTAGTCAATTAATATTTCAAATAAGTCAAAATAAGCTTTAGAAACTAATTTAGTATCAAAGAGGTTCAATCTTTAGCATATTTGAAAAAGCTAACAAAAGTCAACTTGAGCACACGTTGTCAAAACCTGAAATTAAGACCAAATCCCAATTACCCATTTACCCCCGAGTCCAAATATATGATTTATTTTGAGATTCGGCCTCAAATCGAGGTCTAAATCTCTAAAATACAAAATCTTTAATTTCTACCCAAAAATCCTATTTTTACTCTATTAAACCTTAGGTATAGTAGTGAAAATATATGAAAAAATAATGGAAATTGAACAAAAATAAGTTAAAGTTACTAACCTATGAAGTATTGAAGAAATTGCTCTCCAAAATCGCCTTTATATAGTGTTGGTCTCAAAGATGGAATAAAATGAGATAAATCCTGAAATCCTTACCTTTTACTCAGCTGCAGGTGTCGTAATTGCAAACTCTTGTCCGCAAAAGCGAACAACTGGTCGCAAATGCAAATCAGCCCCTGAGCCTCAGATCTTGCAATTGCGGCATATGTATCGTAAATGCTAAGTTTCCCCTTCTCTTCCCAGCATTGCAAATGCGACAAAATGCTCGCAAATGCAAATGTCCACCCATTAAAAAAGCGGCCCAAGCGTCACAATTGCGAAGTTGCCCCAACCCAAGGCGCAAATACGAGCTAGCACTCGCAAATGTGAGGCTCGTATTTGCCAAAAGACCATTGCAATTGCGATGTCTGTAGCACTAGAAAACTAAAGCTATGACAAAACAGTTTGAAACCCATCCCAAACTCCCCTGATTATCCACACAAGTATAGTAACTTCACACGAGCTCGCTCGTAAGCTCAAATCACCAAAATAATATCTAAAATCAAGAATCAAACATCAAAACACAAAGAACTTCAAAGTTCATACTTCAAATTCTAACTTTTTAAATTAAGCGCGGAGATAACCTCATGTCACCCAGGATCCCAACCAAATATGCGTACAAGTCTAAAATTATCATACGAACCTACTGAAATCGTCAAAACGCTTATCCGAAGTCGTTTACCAATAAAATTAACCAAGGTTTACTCTACCCATTTTCAAGTTCAAAAATCAAGTTTTCTTTAAAAATTCATATTTATACTTCCCAGAAATCGACACGGACCATGCACGTAAATCATAAATCATCAAATAGGGTTATAAAAGGTCTCAAATCATAAATGGGGAGATAGAACTCAAAACGACCTATCAAGTTGTTATAATTAATGAAGGCATCTGCAAGTTCAACAAACGAATCAATTGAATTTTCAAGGAAAAAAAGAGTACCATGTTAGCACTCCTTTTGTGAGAGTTTCTCCAAAAACGATTCACTAGCACCGACTCGATTTCCTTTTTAGTCAAGTCATTGCCTTTGAATCCCATGGTGATCTCGTGGATCTAAAGTACCATCATATTTGAGAATATCGAACATCTTAAATTTCTTCGAAATTGGTAATAGCGCTGCACTAGGTATCTGAGGCTGCAGAGAATATTTGTCCATATCCCAAGACCATTCCCTTGATCACGGGCAAAACACTCAAAAAACATTTTATTCGTTTGTTTTGTTCCTTGATCTATTTCTGCAAAGTTAAATCTAAATTCTGTAAATCTGAATTACAAGGCATGCATGAACCTCCTATTCTGGAGGTATTCGGCAACCCACTAATTTTGAAGTTTTTAGGTCTTGAGCTAGGAGTTTTTATGACTAGATTAGCTCTTGGTTGTTCCTCGGCCCTGCTAGTAGATCTCTCCAGTGAATTTTCTTGTAAATGACGTGGAGAGGAACACATGGCATGTCATCTACTATTGCAACTTGACCTATTTGTTGATTGGTGATTTTAATGTGATCTACCAACTGGTTAGTGGGGTAACAACTCCAAACAAAATGTATCTTTAAATTAAATTCAACAAATGAAAATCAAAGATACTTTTTTTTAGAATGAAAGCGAAACTAACGAAATTTTTAAGGAGAAAAATGGACGAATGGTAAGGCCCCACAGTGGGCGCCAGAATGTTTAACCTAAAATTATTCTAATAGATTAAATCAATTAAGTTTATATTTTAGGACACCTAAAGTTTATTTGGTAAATTTTTACAAATATGAACGATAAAAAACATAATGAAAACAACGAATAAGCAAAACAAATATGAAGTAAAAAGGAAAACAATTCTTATTGATCAAAATAGCTTCTCTTTCGTATTCTTTATGCTTGATTTACAAAAAATATAGTGTTGTGATTAAGAAGTAAGAGAATAATTTCTTAGATCAGATAAAACGCAAGGAAAAAGGGATTTAAATAGTAAACTATCCATAACTGCTCTCCTAATATATCGCCGGCCCGTTGTACCTATTAGTTGCATTCCCCATACGTTACACTAAGAATTTGTAACTGATAGAAGATTTATACCAAATTCCGCTCTATTTGGGATTGATTGATTATTTTCTTTCATGTACTTATATGCCTTCGAGAAATTTTCCGTACTAGCTCATTATGGATTACGTTACAAACGTGTCATGACCCAAAATCCAGCTAGTCGTGATGGCACCTAACCCAACCCGCTAGGTAAGCCAAATGATAGTCAACACAACTCAAATAGGATAACAAGAATCAATAAATAAAATAACTGAGCTTTCTATACAAAATCCCAAGCATTGGTAGTACAAATCATGAGCTTCTAAGACTTAGAATTTACAAAGCTGGTGCAAAATAAATACATCATCTATTCAAAATATACATAAATAGATTAACAAATCTGAAGCTACCAAGAACAAGAGGCAGCTATAACCGGAACGTAGGTACATCTTCAATGCCAGCTCCCGCCATACACAACAACATCAGTACCAAAGTCTGCACGCAAGGTGTAGAAGTGTAGTATGAGTACAACTGACTCCATGTACTCAATAAGTAACAAACTTAACCTTAGATTGAAAGTAGTGACGAGCTCGGAAAAAGGACAGTGTTCAACACCAATAACCAATGCCAACTCATAATAATATAATGGAGGCAGTAAAAGTAAGGACTCAAAAGATATTATGCTCAAATCGTTCACAGTTACGAAAAGAGTAGACATACTTTCCAGGGATAACAATCAAGTCCAGATATTACAACTGAAAATCAACTAAACATGAGTTCATCAAAATAATTGTATTCCCAATTCACAACATGAGATAAGAATTTCCGTTTACTAATTAGCATGAGGAAAATACATCTCTATGTCTACATGTCAATATACATGCCAAGTCATCAGTTATCATATACCCTTTAGCATGAGGAATATACATCTCTATGCATACATGTCAAATCACAAATGTCACAGTACCGTCTAGCATGAGGAAAATGCACCTCTATGCCTACATGCCAAGTATGCATGTCAAATAAATGATTTCACGATGATATCCCTAGGTACTCTCACTCTCAACATACTCGAGATGTCTTTTTCAAATGCCCACTTCATCATACACACACACATACAAAAACACTCAGCACTGATGGGTGCCTAGCTCATAAGCCCCTCACCAAAGCACGTGTATATATATCACTGTGTCTGCGCTCACTGTTGGTATGTCAGACTCCAAAGGGGCGGATCCTGCCCAAGCGCAAATAAAAGCCAATATGACTTGCTGCGGCGTGCAACCAGATCCAAATAACAATAAACTAATAAGGCTTATTGTGGCGTGCAACTCGATCCAAATAATAATAAGCCAATAAGGCATGTTGCGGCATACAACCCGATCCAAATTATAATAAGCCAAAAATACCTGTTGCGGCGTGCAACCCGAACCAAATATCACTCTCAAGACGGATCTTAGTCCCACCTCAGTCATTAACCTCTCAAGTATCAAGGACTCACAATCTCATATCACTCAGCCCAAACAGTACCACATATGGAAAACAACAACAATGTGTGATGTAACAGCGAATAATGAACAAAGATTGAGATATGATATGCAAATGAAGAATCATCACTGAGTGTATAACTACAGTTAAGTTAGATAGCTCAAAAGAACAGAAATAGCCTCATTAGGTCTCAACCAAATAAGTACATAGCCTAAACGTGATTTCTAATAAGAATCAAAGCTCGGATAATCAAACAAGTAAGGAATATACGGATATAACAAGACATGATAGCAATATAGTCCAAACGTCAACTCGAATCATGATTTTCCCGGTGCAAGCCCACACGCCCGCCACCTAGCATGTGCGTCACCCCCAACACATCACAAATAACTTAGTTCCCATGGATAATTACCCTCAATTCTATGTTTAGAAATGTTACTTACCTCGAACAAGCCAAATCAAATACAGACCAAGCCAAACAATTCTCTAGAAATGCCATACCGCACAAATCAACCTCCAAACGACTCGAAACTAGCTAAAAGCAATTCAAAATCATCAAATAATGTCAAAGGAAATAAACCAAAATGATAAAGGTAAAATCTTAAATCAATTGCTAAAACTCAACCAAAACGTCAAACCTGGGCTCGTACCTCAGAACCCGACAAACCCCATAAAATCCGACAACCCATTCAATTATGAGTCCAACCATACTAATTTTACTGAAATCTGACTCCGAATTGATGTTCAAATCTCAATACTTCACTTTAGAAAAGTTTAGACAACTCCCCCCCCCCCCCCC
>AWOL01S0010145.1:92146-120135 GCA_000715115.1 Nicotiana otophora
TCTCTTTTAAAATCATCAATCAAATGCCAAAATCAAAAATAGAATCATAAAATATAATCAAATCCGAGTATAAAGTACTTACACCAATCCATGTGGTGAAAATCGTCTCACAAATCGCCCATATCCGAGCTCCAGATCCAAAAATATGATAAAATAACTCTAACCCTTGGAATAAATAGGGTCTGCCCAGGCGTCTCCGCATTTGCGGATAAAAGGCCGCACTTGCGGCGTCGCTTTTGCGACAAGAAACTCGCTTCTGCGAAGAACACATGAAATCCCGACCTCTCGCACCTGCGGAAGATGCTCCACTTCTGCGATGTCACAGGTGCGAGAAAAATTCTGAATTTGCGATACGAGCCCCCACTGGTGACCTTCTGCATCTGCGATCAAAGAAGCGCACATACGCACCCACATCTGCTATCATTTTCCGCAGATGTGCTTCCACTCCTGCGCTCATTGCACATCACCTGTGGTCTTCATGCTCAACAGGCCACTCCGCTTCTGTGGCTCCGTACCTGCACCCACTTTTCCGCATGTACGACGACACTAGTCCATTGCCAAAACCAGCCTCAACCAATATGACTCAAAATGGTCCGAAACTAACCCGAGCCCCTTAGGACCTCGTCCGAACATACTAACTAGTACCAAAACATAACACGAGCCTACTCTAGGTCTCAAATCACACATAACAACATCAAAACCATGAATCACACCTCAAATCAAACTTAATGAACTATTTCTAATTTCCAAATTCCAAACTTACGCCGAACACATCTAAGCAACCCGGAATCACCTCAAATTTCGCACACAAGTTTCAACTGACATAACGAACCTATTCCAACTCTCGAAAAATAATTCCGACTCAAAACATCAAAGTTAACTCCGGGTCAAACCTATGAACTTTCCAAATCTTCAAATTGCCTACTTTCGCCAATTATTGCCAAAACCTTCTAGAAACATCCAACTGCAAATCCAGGCATACGCTCAAGTCTAAAATCACCATCCGAAGCTATCAGGACCATCAAAACTCTAATCCGAGGTCAAATACACAAAAGTCAAACTTGGTTAACTCTTACAACTTAAAGCTTCCTATATAAGAATCATTCTCCCGAATCAATTCCGAACCACTCGAAAACCAAAATCGACGATACCCGCAAGTCATAATATACCATATGAAGCTACTCAAGACCTCAAACCACCGAACGAAGTGCAAATGCTTAAAATAACCGGCCAGGTCATTATGTTCTCCACCACTTAAATATATGTTTGTCCTCGAACGTGCCAAGAGTTGTTCCAAAACCATAAGATCACTATATAAACTCCCCATACACATACTCATGTGTGATCCCATGTCACCCCAATCCATATAAGCCTGAAAACACAATCTAACTGAAGATCCTTACTTCAACCTTAGCCTATAAACCTTAGAATCAAATCTCCAATATCTGAAATCCATTACAAGACCCGATTCTCATATCTATACACCATGCAAGTCTGAACAAGCTGTATCAAGCCATAACCATAACCCAAGATATCATCTCAAGATATACCATATAACCCAGTTTCTAATAGCAATAACTTCCGACCATAATAGCTTCCTAATAGTAAACTCGGTACCGTTAATAAACCTCATATCAAATAAAACCTTGTTCTAATCTTTCGTACACTGCCAATGATGAAAGAAACACGTAGAGACTCATAACCACCCATCAGATCAACAAGTCTTGGAGCTCTCTCGCCCGCCAAGAACCATCGCCCAAATTATAAACTACTTCTGATATTATTCTTCCAAACATACTTTAATAAATCCGATAGCACTCATTCCAGGCTCAATAATCTCATCTCGTCCAGTACAAGTTGTTCGACCGACATGCCATACCAATACAATCAAGAGCCATATACCATGCAATTTGTGCACCCAATAAGCAACAACTCAATGTAACCTATGATGAAAGAAGAATCAAATGAGAGAATCGTCCCACATTCACAACAGACATCATCATAAAGCGCAATGCTATGAACCCATCTCACAGAGGAGAAAACACACACACAAAATAAACACAATGATCATACCCCAACATAACTCTGCTATGATGCATGACCTAATCCAAACACCGGTCCACATGGATTACTTGTTGCCCAAATCTCATACTCACCCAACACGTGTAATACAACAGCAAGCATGTGAAGTACATGACCATAACCATGAAGAAACGGATAACACAATATACCACAAACAAGAAGACTATAACCAAGGCGCAATCAACCATTCAACAACCCAAAAGCCACCTCGCTCGAATTCCGCTACAAGGCCTAAACAAAAAAATATGTATGCAAGTAGTCAACAGTCTCATAACCCATCACAGCATAGAAGAGTGACACATAGAATATCTCAGAACATAAACAGTTCAACTCCAATGGAAAGACACATCCCTCAACAATAGTAGTGATGAGTCAACAAATCCGACCAGATGTAGAATAAACATCCTCATTAGGCCTACCAATTGGCCCCCAAATAAATTTTGGTCATCCGCAAATAGATAAATAAACCTCCAAAAATCCATCATAACCTAACTATAACACATACTATTAGTTGTCTAACTTTGCCCATACATTCACAGGCCAAGCGAGGAATAATCTGCCTCAGAGAACTCCCAGTCTCCAAATCCTTATAACACATGAATCACTATATCTGATCCCAACCCCACCACTTGAATGACTAATACATATCTCATACACAATCATCCCACGAGAAATACTTCTATAATTCTTTTGCGCCACATAGCACAATTTGAATATCCGCAGTCGATCAACCAGGCAAGTATCGCAATACCAATGAAGCATCCGTAAGTCAAAACATGGTGCAGCTTCTGAACTGTGCCCCCTTCTTAGGTAATACCAAGTAGTACTAGCATTCATCTAAGCATCTGAGACCGTCAATGTCGTCTAAAATTCATGACCTTCCCTTTAAAACTGAATCGCAACCTTGTACATGCAAACCCAATCCCATACGTCGCACCGCATCTATCATGCCATCATAAGAAAAGTACGAGAATCTCATTAACAACACTGAAGCACCAGCAGTATATATTCTCCATCAGCCAGAAACCTACCACTAGACCCCATCCATGAGAAAGTCACAACACGCAGCATACCCCACATACCTGTAGAAAATATCCATCTTAAGCCGAGGTTGACATCGTCGAGAACTCTTCGAAACCCATATGCACATAACCAAGCCATCAGAACTAAATCCCTATAACTAAACCAAGTTATGCAGGTCGTCAAACCCTTAAGTATTTCCACAAAACATCAGCAAAGCCTCACCATATCATAAGAACCAAAAGTACCGATCATATTCGTTACCGTGCTTATCCAACCTACTAACAAGTTGTCCTATTTCTCTGAGTTCCTTCCTAATTACCCTCAAGTTGACATTTCCTCTTGCTAGTACACCACGATCCTTAACCAAAGCTCACTACAAGGGATCCTAGCATGAAAGCACATCACCCTGAAGCCCATAAACTACTGTATTCCCTCATGAGCACCCAAAATACCGCATCCAAGATACCCACTATGAAGAGATCTTCTATGAATCTGGAGTTGTTCCCCTTTAACCTCTTTGATACTGAAATGTAGAATCCATAATGACCCAGAAATAACGCAAGTCTCGACACCATCCCAATACAAATCTCAAATCTTAACCATGTACAAAACTCCAGGAAAAGTCCTCAAACACCACATATAACTGTAGAACTCATTAGAACATTCTCGAGAGTCATCCACTCTGCTCTAGTCTCTAATGCACCGCCAAAATAAGCCGAACAACTTGTGCTCCATTAGTACACCAATACCTAAAGAAATAATCCTCACCTTAACGCAATTGAGAGACTCCCTTTTATTAGATCATCACATCCATCATGAATGACAAAGCTGAATAATTCCAAGGTTTTCGTATATCCATAAAGTGTAATACATCATGCATCTTGAAATTTCCTTGCTCAAGTCATGCTCAAAACCAACCTCTTCGAGTCACAACTGATCCACAAATATGCCTCAGACTGAAACTGATATAACATATGACCATGCAATTAAATCATCGATAGCAGACTCCCCTACTTGGCTCCAAGCCATAGAACACAACATCTGATATCCCACAATACCCTTACTCCGTAATTGCCATGATCTCATACTGTAATTCAGCCAAAGCCTTCATGAACTCATGTAGCAGTAATCATTAAATACTTCAAATCATCTGCTAAGATCACATTCATCCTCGTGACAGTCAAACCAACTTCCTCAAGTGATCTAAACTCAAATTGCAACACATATAACCCACCTGTAAGGGAAACTCTCCACAGAAACATCATAGGGATCATACAACCTTAGAACATCCTGCAGGAGATAACCCTACTGCTTAGCCTCAAACTGGCATCTCTTTACCCTTACCATAGTCACAACCACTATGCATTCACTAAATCTCCCCGAGTCTAAGCTCGTCAACAAAACATAAGAATTACTTCACCCCGTACATGTAAAACATGAAAGATCCTTCAACACGTTCATAACTCAAGACTGTACAACACATCAAGACAGAAATCAAGCACCCAGTAGTTCTTTTTGCATTCAAAGCAACCCTTCTCGTCTCATCAAAGCCACCTGAACACATGCCGCAGTCATATCATACTCATCATATAGCTATCCAACCACTCACTGAGCCATCATCTCACTTCTAAGGACACTACCAGACATAGAAGTCAAAAGCACATACTCACACAACTAAAATCACCAAGCCTAAGTTGCGGTCAAAATCCGGCCTCAAGTCTTCCAGGCTGGTCCATCACCAAAACACAAAAAACACATCTCGTACCTCATCCATGGAATCATAATCCGTAATTGCATAGCCTATACCGAGCGCTCACATAACATACAAGTGAGTGGAAGGAATTCAAAGAGATACGCTTCAAGCTGAATCAACGTCGCACGATAAGGAAAGAAAGATGGAAATTTTTCCTACATGCCCTGTAGCCTCTCGAATATAGGTATGTATGTCATCAAACCGATCTGCAAGACTCTACTAGACACTTGCTTGTGACTCGTAGAAGCTATGAACCTAGAGCTCTGATACCAACTTGTCACGATCCAAAATCCAGCTAGTCGTGATAGCACCTAACACAACCCGCTAGATAAGCCAAATGATAGTCAACACAACTCAGAAAGGATATCATGAATCAATAAATAAAATAACTGAGCTTTTATACAAAATTTCAAGGATTGGTAGTACAAGTCGTGAGTTTCTAAGACTTAGAATTTATAAAGTTGGTACAAAATAAATACATCATATATTAGGAATATACTAAAACAGATTTACAAATCTGAAGCTACCAAGAACAAGAGCCAGCTATAACTGGAACACAAGTACATCTTCAATGTCAGCTCCTGCCATACACAGCAACATCAACTCCAAAATCTACACGCAGGGTGCACAAGTGTAGTATGAACACAACCAACCCCATGTACTCAATAAGTAACAAACCTAACCTTAGGTTGAAAGCAGTGACAAGCTCGGAAGAAGGTCAGTGTTCAACACCAATAGCCAATACCAACTCATAATAATATAATTGAGGCGATAAAAGTAAGGACTCAAAAGATATTATGCTCAGATCATTCACAGTTACAAAAACAGTAGACATGCTTTCCAGGTATAACAGTCAAGTCCAGATATTACAACTAAAAATTAACTAAACATAAGTTTATCAAAAGAACTGTATTCCCAATTCACAATAGTAGATAAGAATTTTCGTTTACTAATTAGCATGAGAAAAATACATCTCTATGCCTACATTGACATATACATGCCAAGTCATCAATTATCATATACCTTCTAGCATGAGAATATACATATTTATGCCTACATGGTAAATGTACATGTCAAATCATAAATGTCATAGTACCGTCTAGCATAGGGAAAATGCACATCTATGCCTACATACCAAGTATGCATGTCAAATGAATGATTTAACGATGATATCCCTAGGTACTCAACATACTCTCACGTTGTCTGTTTCAAATACCCACTTCATCACACACACATACACACACAATCACTCAGTACTATATGGGTGTCTGGCTCATAATCCCCTCACCAAAGCATGTGTATATATATCACTGTGCCTGCGCTCAATAAGGCTTACTTCAACGTGCAACCCAATCCAAATAACAATAAGCCAATAAGGCCTGTTGCGGCGTGCAGTCCAGTTAGAATAATAATAAGCCAATAAGGCCTGTTACGGCGTGCAACCCGATCCAAATAATAATAAGCTAATAAGGCCTGTTACGGCGTGCAACCCGATCCAAATAATAATAAGCTAATAAGGCCTGTTACGGCGTGCAATCCGATCCAAATATCACTCTCAACACGGCTCTAAGGCCCACATCAGTCATCAACCTCTCAAGTCTCATGGACTCACAATCTCATATCGCTCAGCTGAAACAGTACCACATATGGAAAATAACAACAACAACAACAACAACAACAACAACAACAACGTGTGTTGTAACATCGAATAATGGACAGAGACTAAGATATGATATGCAAATGAAGAATCATGACTGAGTGTATAACCATAGTTAAGTCAGATAGATCAAAACAATAGAAATGGCCTCATTAGGTCTCAACCAAATAAGCACATAGCTTAAACATGAATTCTAATATGAATCACAATTCAGATAATAAAACAAGTAGGGAAAACGCGGATAAATGAAGACATGATAGCAACATAGTCCAAAAGTCAAATCGGATCATACTTTTCCCGGTGCACGCCCACATGCCTGCCACCTAGCATGTGCGTCACCCCAACACATCATAAATAACTTGGTTCCCTTGGATAATTACTCTCAATTCTAAGTTTAAAAATATTACTTACCTCGAACAAGCCAAATCAAATACTGAGCAAGCCAAACAATACCCTAAAAATACCATCCCACGCAAATCAACCTATAAACAATTCAAAACTAGCCAAAGGCAATTCAAAATCATCAAATAATGCCAAAGAAAATAAACTCAAACGATAAAAGTCGAATCTTTAATCAATTGCTCAAAGCCAACCAAAAAGACAAACTTGGGCCCATACTTTGGAACTCGACAAAACCTATAAAATTCGATAATTCATTCAATTATGTATCCAACCATACTAATTTTACTTAAATACGACTCCGAATCAATGTTCAAAACTCAATAATTCACTTTAGAAAAGTTTAGACAAAAACCCCAATTTCTCTTTCGAAATCAGCAATCAAATGCCAAAATCAAAGATAGAATCATGGAATATAGTCAAGTCCGAGTAGAAAGTACTTACCCCAATCCATGTAGTGAAAATCCTCTCTAAAATCGTCCAAATCCGAGCTCTAGATCCCAAAATATGATAAAATAAATAAATAGGATCTGTCCAGGCATCTACGCATTTGCGGGCAAAAGGCCGCACCTGCGGTGTTGCTTTTGCGACAAGAAACTCTCTTCTGCTAGAAACACATGAAATCCCGACCTCTCGCACCTGCGGAAGATGCTCCGCTTCTGTGACGTCGCAGGTGCGAGGAAAATCCACATCTACGATACCGGATCCCACTGTCGACCTTCCGCATCTACGATCATTTTTTGCAGATGCGTTCCCGCTCCTGCGCTCATCGCACCGCACCTCCAGTCCTCACTGTAACACCCCAAAAAATTTCGAAGTAATTAAGCGCTATTAAAAAAGTTGATGTGCGCTAATTATATTATTTTATGTGCAGACAAGGACAATTATATGAATGATATCAATTAATCATGATAATATATATATCAGGTGCATTAAGAATGGTTTATGGTCTAAGAAGATCCCCAAGGCTAAGTCAAGTTGTAAATTTTATGATGGGATAAAGTTTCAAGTGAGTTCGCATAAGAACTAATTTCAAATGAGCATAACTCTCATTATATGAAGATTTATATAGTGTATTACCTATCAAAAGAAATTTCTATGTGTCTAGTTTCTAATTCTTCAAACCGTTCACCATTTGGACACTCCTACTAGAAGTTACAACTAAATTACCAAAGGCTGACAGAAGGTGATTCTGCGGCCAATTGTGCGATCGCAAAAGTGGTTATGCGACCGCAAAACTGGTCGCAGACCTGGCCAGCGCAGCCCAGTTCTAGAAATCTATTTTGCGGTGCATTGTGCGACCCGCATACCCATTCTGCGGTCCATTATGTGACCGCAGACCTGATTTCGGAGGGTTACTTTTTCTATTTTTATAACCGGACCCCATTTTGATAAATAGCCTTTGAGGATTATTTTGGGGGTGTTTTTATGAGGGTTTTAGAGAGAGGTAAGAGCATTTTAGAGAGAGAAGGAGGAAACCTAACATTATAATCATCCAATCTCGCACCAATCTTTAATAATCAAGGAAGACAATCACAAGATCTTCATCTAAGAGGTAAGATTCAAACCTCCTAGTCTTCAATTTCGAGTTTGGGGTAAAAGATGGGTGATTGGGAGTATGATTCTTGGGTGTAAGAGTATTATTTATACATGCTTGTACTAATAAGGTTTGTGGAAAGATTTTTGAGCTCAAATAAATAAAAATTGGGTTGTGGAGTGAAGGAAATCTTGTAGAAAAACCTTGTAGTTAAATTTGTACACCTAGTGTTTGATAAAATGCTCAAATGAACTGAGACCATGAATATCTTCCTAATTATAGTTCAATTTTGTTATGTCTCAAAATAGATTGGGATTGCTAGAATTTCCGGAATGTTGCAGTAATTTAAGAAAAACTCAAAGCGAGGTATGTTGGCTAAACTTTCTCTCTTAGAATTGAATTCCATGATGTCCCCGTAAGTTCCAAGTATGGTTGTCTCAAGTTCCTTATTCTATGTTCCGAGTTGTTCCCAATAAATTCGATTGTCCCGAATAAGCAAAAGTGATGAGAATTGTGTAATCAAAACTTATTCTGAATGTTCCTATCACATTATGTTATCCTTTGGGAATATGTTCAAGAATGATATGTGTATTAAAATGCTATATCTTTGAGTCGTGTTTTAAATGTAGGTTATGATGTTAAATTGTGTAAGAAAATCTCAATATTCTTAAGACTCTTAATTGCTTATATATTTACCTAAAAGCTTGATTGAAAATGTCTTATTGTTGATAATCTATAAAGATGATTGGAAGTGAAATAAGTGAATTGGAAATATAGAGTGTGGCCAACGTGCCAAGAATTTAAGTTATAGTTGTGGCTAGTGGTGCCAATGAAATGAGAATATGTGAAAGATTATGAAATGAGACTCAATTCAACTGTTTTAAAATGACTTCGAAAATAGAATTGCCTAAAAGCTTTTGTATTCAAGTCATGCCATATGTGGCTATTTTAACAAATACTATACTTTGTAAGTATTTTCAATGTATTTTGCGTTCTTACATATTCGTGGGTGGAAATTGTATATTACCCTTTTTGGGGAAAAGTATTTCAAGAATAAATGGTGTGTTACTTGTTGATGATTTTAACTTGCGCATCAATTGCCAACTATTTTACTCCATTTATCGGAAAAAAATCTATTGTGCTTAAATTGTTCATTTCTAATGAACTTAAAGTTGTGATTTTCGGAATATTCTATATGTTGATATTTGATGGTGATCTTTGAAATTGAAAGAGATGAAAGTGTGGAATATGAAATACGGCCATCGTGCCAGGAATAAAGAATCTTGTGAATGGTCAAATGAGCCAAGGAAATATTATCGTTGTGAATGACTAAAAATACTAATGAGAATTTATACAATGTGAAAGATGTTGAGGTGAGTACAATTGTATTTATGTTACCTCTGTGTGCAAATCAAATCGAAAAATATTTTTGAGAGCATCATTAGCAAAACCGAGGAATGGTGGGTCATAAGGCCAACACTTGAAACTACACGTGCCTGTGTAGGGGTAGATTGTGATTATTCCCCTTATTTGGGATGAAATTGAAATATTGGAGAAATTGTGATATTATTCCCCTTAATTGGGATGAAACTGATAACAATTATGGATTGGAAAAGTCAACCCACACGGCATATATGGAAAGGCGGCCTAGCTGATCGGGTGGAGGTCTGACGCCATGTTGTGCACATGGTGGTACTACTCTTGGTAATAACTTTCTTTCGCATCACATGTCAAACCACATTGTTCGTGGGGAGATGGCCTAGCCGATCAGGCGTGATCGGAATTCGTGCTAACAAAGACGGTGGTATATCGGTGCTAATGATCTCCCAACCAAACTTGTATATGAAGTTCGTATTTTAAAAATTATTATGTTTTAACTGGACATTTGGATATTGTTGATTGTGACTTGCTATTTCTATGTGTTGCCTTTTCTTATATGGGTATTCTATTTTGAAAGAGGACTTTTAGCTATACATACTACTAGTGCTATTCGACAGTATTAACGTCCCTTTTGTCGGGGGTGTTGCATCTTTAAATGGATGCAGGTGGTTCTACAACATGCGACATTAATCAATGATAGCAGTACACTCTTTTCAGCTGATTTGGTGAGCCCCACTTCATTTCGGGGTCATGTATCTTTTGTTTCTCATGTATTGTGTTTTGAGGTATAGTCGGGGCCTTGTTGCCGACATTTCCATATTACTCTTCTAGCGCCCAGTTTTTCGCAGGTGCGATGACACCAGTCCACTGCCAAAACTAGCCTCAACCAACATGACTCAAAATGGTCTGAAACTCACATGAGCCCCTCGGGACCTCGTCTGAACATACCAACAAGTCCCAAAATATAACACGGACCTACTCGAGGCCTCAAATCACACATAATAGTATCAAAACTACAAATCATACCTCAAATTAAACTTAATGAACTATTTCTAATTTTCAAATTCCAAACTTATACCGAACACATTTAAACAACCCGGAATCACCTCAAATTTCGCACACAAGTTCCAAATGCCTTAACGAACCTATTCCAACTTCCGAAAAAATAATCCAAACTCGATAACATCGAAGTCAACTCCCGGTCAAACCAATGAACTTTCAAAACCTTCAAATTGCCAACTTTCGCCAATTATAGCCAAAACCTTCCAGCAACATCCAAATACAATTTCGGGAATAGGCCCAAGTCCAAAATCACCATCCAGGCGTACCAGAACCATCAAAACTCCAATCCGAAATCAAATACACAAAAGTCAAACTTGATCAGCTCTTCCAACTTAAAGCTTCCTATCTAAGAATCATTCTCCCGAATCAATTCCGAACCACTCGAAAACTAAAACCGACGATACCCGCAGGTCATAATATACCATATAAAGCTTACTCAAGACCTCAAACCACCGAATGAAGTACAAATACTCAAAACGGTCGGTCGAATCGTTACAAAACGATTTTGATACTGGCAATTACGGTACAAATAATATTGGTACCGAATAACTCTCAATTTCAATCAATCGCGAACTTAATTTTCCTGTGACCTTCTAATATTCTTGAAACGTGTCGAGACTCATAGCATGTTTGGCCAAGCTGGAGAAATCAACTTATTTTGAGAAGTGCTTTTTTCAAAAGTGCTTTTGAAAAAAAGTACTTTTGGAGAGAAGCAGTTTGTGTTTGGCTAATCACTCTGAAAGCACTTTTGAGCAATAATTTGTGTTTGGCCAAGCTTTTCAGAAAGTACTTTTAAGTATCAAATTACGAATAAGGACATTAATAGATTTACTTAATAGTTAATAATATAAGTAAATAAATAATCTTAAAAATTTGTTATTACGGGCAATAATTAAATCTTTTCATTTTATTTAAGTAAAATATGAAAATAAAATTTAAAAGTACTTAATTCTTTTAATATAAGTTAAATATATTAAAAATTATTAAACACATATAAAAGCATTTACCACTAAAATCACTATATATTAGAAAGCTATCCTAAAAATAATAAAAAATATTTATATATTAATATCCTAATTATTAGGTTTAACGGTTATTTTAGTATATACTATATTTTGTTAAGGGTATTTTTGGTAAGAATAAAAGTCAAAATTGCTTCTGCTTTTGGAAATAAACTATTTTTTTCTGCTTCTCAAAAACTTTCTGCTTCTTCCAAAAACACTTTTTTCCCCAAAAACATTTAGTCAAACACCTTAAGTTAGGAAAAAAAAATAATTTTAAGAAGAAAAAAAAGTATTTTTGGCCTCTTGAAAAGCTTTGCCAAACAGGTTAGGCTGAGTTCATTTACGTGGTGAATCTACTTTTTACCAATACAAGAGTAACGAAGAACATATTTGTAGAAGGTTAAACTAACTGCTTTAGTGTAAATTTTGGTGCGGAAGAGTTTGCTTCCTTACAGGTTCTCTGTTAAGAAAGCAACATTACAATCTGTTTTTTGTCGTATTGTATTGAAGCATCTTTAACTTCTACAGAGGCAAGGTGGAAGGTCCTCCTCTGTTGTAATTTTTTTGATTTGATATAAAAAGAAGACGTCACTTACGGCATAATTAAGAAAAAAAAAATCATAACCTATAACCTTTAAATTTTAAATTTGCTTCTATATGAGAGGGTATCTTTTCTATATTAACCATGTAATGTTTAGGATGGGAACTGGGATATCAGAATAATGTACTGTTTTGGTGATGATAGTATTGATTAAAACATGTAAGAGTCAATCAGATTCGGGATATCTTAATATCTTTAAAGTACGACAAAATTATCTCCACTCTCACTACTAAAGAAACGGGATTAGCGACCGACAAATTTTGTATTTAAACAGAAAAATTCGTTTTAATCCTATTTAACGACAGATTAACGATAAATTAATAAGAAATTCTATTAACTACGAGCTATTGAGCGAAAGATTAGCGACAAAGTTCATAACTAATATTAGTTTTTTTTGTAATGTCGGTTAACACCCGAAATAATCTATCTTGATTGTTGCATTGAAATTGGAAGGGGGGAGAGAGGAGAGAGATGAATTAATGAACATATAGAAACGAAGAAGTGATCAATTCATAAACAATCCTCTCAAAATACAAAATAGCTTTCCTCAACAACAACATCCAAAGAAACCTCAAAATACAAAATAGCTCCTCTTAACAACAACATCCAAAAAAACCAAGTGAATGTTTAATCCAAAGTACAGGTAAGGAAATGAGCCATCATTATCCTCCTAAATAAAGAGATGGCAATTCATATATATAGAGAAAAAGGCAAGTGATGCAGGATAAAAAAAAAGAGTTCTACATTACAAAGTAGCGTAGACCCCACCCTAAGACTAAGCTTTTAACAATTATTGTTGACAACTTCAGGCCCTCCACTCCACTCTGCAAATTAAACATGCATCCAAATATCAAAAAGTGACTAATGACTATTAGAATAATTGGTCTTTACCAGAGTTACTAATTACTCCATTCTTTTGCAAACCCATTAAGAAAATCACTTAATAGTGTTAAATAAGTGATTATTTTATAAAAAGACTTTTAATATATGCATAGGAAAATATACAAAGAAGTCTTGAAAGACTTCTTATAAGCTTGTTCATCAATTTATTATACAAGGATAATATTGGAAAAAAGATATTAGTTTCTTTTGATTTCTTGAAAAATTACTTACCATTTTAAAACAAATTTAAAAGGGAATGGTGGGAGTATTAAATAGGATTGCCAACATATAAAAGTAAAGGAAACAAGGAAATCCAAATTATAAAGATCTATAATGATGATTATGAACTTCTCAATCAAGAATAAAACCTTAACGAGGGGTAATTACTTAAACAGTCAATTGTTAAGGGATCGTTTGTTTTGCATACAATACAATGTTATGCAGTGATAATAATGTAGGAATTGCAACATTGAGGATTAAATAATCATTTGTTCATTGCATTATAAATGAAAATTTTAACGTATAATATAATGTTCTTTATAATTTTAACCTTGTTATTAAAGCGAATAAAATAAAAAGATAAAATCAATTCTTATTTGGTGTTCTCTAGGTGTTTTATCCCCATAAAATGAATCCCCTTATAAGTTATCTCATGTGCTTAATCTAGTAGGAGTATTAAGATAATATTGAGATTGCGATATAAAATTATACCCTGGAGACAAAATGTTAAACTGAAAACTAAACTCTTTAAACACAAACTAATAACTTAAAAAATAAAAATAAAATGATATTCTTACATTAATACTGAAGTGTATTTAGTGGTAGTATTAGATTATTCACACTTTCATCTAGGTTCCCTATCTACTTTTCTTCCACGTAAATACTTACTTACAGTTGAATTTCTGAAACGTATAGCCGTCGCCGACAGACGGATCCAACATATCCGATCCGCACTATTTAGGGATTACATCCAAAATGATAAAGAAAGAAAATAAAATACCTGATCAGTGGCTGAAGGAGCAGGAGATAAAGCTCCAAGACTGGGAGCTAGAGCTGGAGCACCAGTGGGAGGTAAGGGAGGACTCAATGCCGAAGGAGATGGTGCCGGAGATGTTAACTTCTTTGCAGGAGCCGGAGCCGGGGTTGAAGCAAGAGGTGCTGGTGAAGGAGCTGCAGGAGGTGGTGGAGAACTCACCGCAGGCGGAGGAGGAGTAGCTGGTGCCGGTGGAGGTGTAGATTGTGGTGGAGAAGTTACAGCTGGAGGAGGTGAAGTTACAGTAGGAGGTGGTGAAGCAGTTGGCGGTGGCTGAGCTGGTGGCGTTTGTGTGTTAACTGGAGGAGGAGAACCAGTAGGTGTAGGAGGAGCTGGGGTAGTAGTAGGTGTAGGAGGAGCTGGGGTAGTAGTAGGTGTTGGAGGTGCTGGGGTATTAGTGGGTGTTGGGGGTGCTGGGGTATTAGTAGGTGTTGGAGGTGCTGGGGTATTAGTGGGTGTTGGTGGTGCTTGGCTAGTGGGCGTTGGAGGAGCTTGGGTGTTGGGTGTTGGTGGTGCTTGGGTGGTGGGTGTTGGTGGTGCTTGGGTGTTGGGTGTTGGTGGTGCTTGGGTAGTGGGTGTTGGTGGTGCTTGACCACCAACTCCGGCGATGACAATGCAGATAAATCCGAACAAAACGGCAATTTTCCCCATCATCTTTACAACGGAGAGAAGAAAAAGGAAAGGAGATAAGAAATTTCTGCTGCTTGGACAGAGTGGTTTAGAGGGGGAATATATAAGGGTCTTTCTAAAGGAAGGAAGTACTTTTGAAGTGAGAGTAGAAAGGTGGCAAGTCTTTCTACGGTTTGTAGTAACACTATGTGAGTTGTGACTACCGAATAAAGTATACCTTTATCAAATGATGTTATATTGTTGTCTTACGTTAGTTAGTACTAAAAGACCTCGACTATAGCTAGTAGGTCTCGCAGTGGAAATGGAATGTCGACTTGTTGTTCAGCTTATCAAAGAAGTTAGGGTCATTATTTAAGATTGCAAATACTTGTTGGAATAAGCTATCAAAGGGAATATTAGACGTAATTGAAGAGGAACAAACAAATGTGCTGACTTTTTTGGCCAATAAATTAGGTCACAACCATGAAGAAGATCTCAGGAAAGATGCAATTAAGGAAATGGAATTTTTCCTCCAGATTTAAGCAATCTAGCTTATGAAAGATTTTAATAGTTTTATTTAGTATCTCTTATAATGTTACCAAAAAATTGTACTGCTTTTTATTTTACTCAGCCACCTTGTAGTTTATGAATTTTGGTAAAGCAGCATCCTCTAAAATGATTGCATGCATCGTGTAGCTGTGCCAGATGAGAGAAGGCAGAGCTCAAGAAACGGGTGGGGCCAAATCCCTAATAAGAGAACCGGTTGGTATATATTGATTCGAAAGAAAGGAAGATCATTCGACGTAATTGTGAAGCCATTTTAATTTGCTTGCAAAGCAATTCAACTTCCCACTCTCCACTCTCCAAAAATAATTTGAGCTTTTCTTCATTAATAATGATAGTAATCCTCAGCAACAGACAAGTTTATTAAGTGGGAGATCGTCACGTTACCTTTTTTAAAGCCTAACTCATGAGTTTTGCATTATCATTATACGTAAATAGTTCTGTTTGTTACAAGAAGTTGAAATAAGCATTCATAATTAGGTTGATTAAGTTCTCATTCTTTATTTTTTCTACTCTCTTTTTTCAGCTCTTATTGTCCATATGTATAGGGTAAAATCCGTTTATATTAAATGATCGAATAATAGCGTGACACGTGGAATCGTAGACAGACGAAAGACAAATCGAGTGAGAACCAAGACGGAAACAACAACTACTGTTGGCATCGGGCTGACCCTGAAGGGAACATGAACATAATCAAATGCTTGCCATCGGATGGCATTCAATGAAGAATATTCCCTAGCATTAAATAGGCAGCCGTTGTAGAGAATATTTATATTCATGGACGGCCGTTACATATTCATCAATGACCCTTTTTATTATCATTTAGGAGGAGCTTGATCCTAAGATCTTGATTCTCTAGGTCTAGCTATAAATAGTAGGCTGAACAATCATTGTAAAGACACGAAATCATTGGCATAACTTCTACTACATTATATTCTCAAGCTCAATAAGATAATTTTACTTGTTCTTAGATATTATTCTTATTTTTGTCCTCGGAAGCATCGCTCCCGGAGCCAGGCCTGCCATTTCTTTTGATTTTTATGCTAAGTCTTACTTTTAATCGTATTTATTCATCATTTTTGGATTAAATCAGTTTGCTTGTCTATAAACTACGTAATAAATTTAACTGTACCGTTTTACGGGTAAACAGTTTGGCGCCCACCGTGGGGCTTAGACAGTTGCGTAATTGAGTTGGTCCTTGCATCTATTACTAACTCGTTTGATTCTTTGTTTCATAGCAAAAAATCGAAAATGGCAACTAACTATGTCAATATCGCATACAACGTTGAGGCACATGAAGATCTACCTCAACATGAGGATTCAATCAGTGACACTCGCAACGAGGGGGACGTGACAACTCCGGTCCATGGCGGACAATATCCCCGACATTTGCGGGAACCAAGTCCAGATGATGCGGAGGGCGAATAAGTTGTGGAAACGGTAAGGATCTTGAGAGAGAAACAGAAAGCCATCATGGGCCATCTCTCAAGGCAGGACCAGGTCATGACAGAGTTGAAGCAGACATTATTAGGTGCTTTCAACAACGCAAACGGAAGAGGCCCATCTCCTCCCGACACTCTTGCAAATCAAACAGCTCAAAGAGTTGATAACAATACCCCGATGGGTGAGGTCGATTTCGACGGAGCCTGGGGAACTGGTAGAGGATCCGGTAATGACAACGATAATGATCCCTTCAAAATCGAACTTATGTGATTCATGAGGGAGATGAATGAGCAGATGGATTAGAACGCAAAGGAGTTTCATGCCCGAATGGACCAGATTCCGGGAACACCACCAGTTTTGAAGGGCCCAGATTCAAAGAAGTACACCCAGTTGCCGTTTAAACCGAGCGTAGCACCAGAATTGATTCTGAAACGGTTCAAGATGCCGAACATTCCAAAGTACGATGGGACTTCGAATCCTCGGAGCATATCACAACTTATACAACGACCGTGAAAGGGAATGACTTGGCTCAACATGAGATTGAGTCAGTTCTAAAGTTTGGAGAAACCCTCATGAAAAGGGGCCTTGACATGGTATTCACTTTTACCCGAGCGTTCGATTGACTATTTTGAAATGCTCGCAGATTTATTCATAAAGGCCTTTACTGGGTCAAGAAAGGTCCAAGCCAGGAAGGCGGACATATTCAGGATCGCACAGGGAGAGTTTGAATTGTTGCGGGAATTCGTTATTAGATTCCAGAAAGATAGGATGTTGCTACGGGCCGTACCAGATGAATAGGCAGTTGAGGCATTCATTAAGGGTTTGAACCCGAGGAGCTCCGACACCTACCGAAAGTTGAAGGAAAGCCTACTCGAGTTCCAAGCGACTATATATGGCGGATGTCCATAACCGCTATGAATCGAAGATAAGGATAAAAGATGATCAGCTAGGATTCCCGACATCAACCAAAGGACGGGACCGAGACAAGAACTGGGATAAGTTCAAGGATGATTTTGATGCAGACCGACGATTTTCTAAAGGCCACTTTTTGCCTTGTGAGAGAGTCAACGTGCATGGCAGTAAATGGTTTTGGTCCTCGGATAGGTTCGCTCCCATAAGAAAAACTGACTGTGGCCGAAACAACAGATCGTTACAAGAAAAGAAGCACCGGGTACCTGGGATTCCACTTATCCCGGGTTATCAGATTACAATTTCAACATCAGTTGGTATCGGTGATGAGGAATATAAAAGAAGCACGATTCCCGAAGCCTATCAGATCTGATCCCAGCTAGAGGGCTCCCAACTTATGGTGCGAATATCATGGGATTCATGGTCATAGAACTGGGGACTGCCGACATCTGCGCGAGGAGGTAGCAACGTGTTAAAGAATGGCCATCTCAGGGAGTTCTCGAGTGACCGAGCCAAGAACAATTATGGTCGCAGCGGGGAGAACACAGAACCCTTGAAGATAGGGGAAGACCCTCCTCGATTGACTATCAACATGATTTTCGGGGGAAATGAAATTAGCGGTGTAAACTTCTAGGTGGCCAAGAAGACAAAAGTATCGGTGACCCATAGCAAGAGACTCCAAAAAGTCGTAGAAGATGATATCACCTTCAAAGAGGAAGACGCTGATGAACTTCTTCTACCGCATAATGATGCCCGTGTAATTTCTCTTAATGTTCTAGATTTCAAGATTAAATGTTTTTTGGTTGACCGAGGAAGCTCAGCCAACATCATTCAATGGAGAGTGCTGGAATAAGCCAAATTAACCAGAAGTATCATTCCAGCAACAAAGCTCCTCGCCAGATTCAACTTGGAAAGTGTGACAACCCAAGGGGAGATCCTGCTGCCCACGAACACCGAAGGGGTTACGAAGACCACCTTATTTGAAGTGGTGGATGGTGACATGGGCTATAACATAATTCTCGGTAGACCATGGATACATGAAATGAAGGTCGTACCGTCAACATATTACCAACTGCTGAAATTTCCGACCCTAGAGGGAATTAAGCAAATAAGAGGAGATTAACCGGCAATAAGAGAAATGAACACAGTGTCAAGTTTCAGCAATAAAAGGAAGGAACCCAACAAATAGTAATTACAGGAACTGACTCCTGCTCCCGAGCCGAGTGAAGATGATATAGGCAAGGAGTCGTCGGAATCCCACCAGGTACCGGATACTTTCAGGTGTCGGAAGAGACAGACTCAACCAAGTCCACGACAGAAGAACTCGAACAAGTGGCTTTGTTTGAAGAGTTCTTGGAGAGAAAATTTTACCTGGGAAAAGGACTCACTCCCGAACTCAGGTCAGGATTCATTAATTTTCTTAAAGCTAACGTTGATTATTTTGAATGGTCGCACTCGGATATGACAGGTATCCCGCTAGAGGTGGTCATGCATAAGCTAAGCCTAGACCCGAACTTCCCTCCGGTGAGGCAAAAGAAACGCTCAATAGCTGAGGTCAGAAACAAATTTGTTAAGGAAGAGGTAACTCGATTACTTGACATCGGTTCAATCCGGGAGGTAAAGTATTCGAATGGCTAGCTAATGTAGTTGTAGTTCCAAAAAAGAATAAAGAGTTTCGAATGTGCATAGATAATAAAGACTTGAACAAGGCGTGCCCTAAAGACTCGTTCCCACTGCCAAAACTTGATCAAATGATTGATGCAACGGCCGAGCACAAGTTAATGAGTTTCCTAGATGTCTATTCTGGGTACATTCAAATGAAAATGAACCCGGAGGATCAGGAAAAAACTTTGTTCATAACAAACTCTAGCACTTAGGAGCATAATATGAAGCACAACCCGAAAAAATGCACGTTCGGGGTTGGCTCCGGTAAGTTCTTGGGTTTCTTGGTTTCACAAAGAGGGATCGAGGTGAATCCCGATAAGATCAAGGCCATCGAGGACATCCCAGACCAGCTGACAAGCGTAAAAGAAGACCAAAGGCTAACCGGAAGATTGGTCGCTCTAAGCAGGTTCATTTCTCGATCTTCGAAAAAATGTCATCACTTCTGAAGAAGAAGAACAATTTTGAATGGACTCCAGAATGTCAACAGGCATTAAAAACCTGAAACGTTACCTATCAAGACCTCCCTTATTATCAAAGTCGGGGAGGTGAACAACTGATAATATACTTAGTTGTCTCAGAGGTAGCAGTAAGTGTTGTTCTAGTCTGGGAGGACGAAAGTATGCAATTTCCTTTATATTATGTTAGCAAAATTTTATCGAAAGCGGAAACTCATTATCCGTACCTCAAAAAGTTGGCCTTCGCTCTCGTAGTTGCCTCTCAAAAGATTAGGCCCTATTTTCAGTGCCACCCGATAGCCGTTGTGACAACCTTTCTGTTGCAGAATGTCCTTCACAAACCTGAGTTGTCAGGTCGGTTGGCCAAATGGGCAGTTGAAATTAGCGAATTTGATATTGAATATAAGCCTAGGACTGCGATCAAATCACAAATTTTGGCTGACTTTATGCCTTATTTTAGTCCCGGGTTATTACCCTGGCCGCTAAAGAAGCGGTGATGGTGTTGGAAATGACATCAGGAGTTTGGACCTTGTTCAGGGACTAAGCTTCTAATGTGAAAGGGCCTGGACTCGGGGTGGTCCTAATCACACATTCGGGAAAAACCCTGAGGCAGGCCATAAAAGCTATTTCATTAACTAACAATGAAGCAAAGTATGAGTCTTTGATTATAGGACACGAACTAGCTAGGGGACTTGGCTCCGAGGTCATAGAAATCAAATGCGATTCCCAACTAGTAGTAAACAAAGTGTGCAGGATTTCGACGCGAAGGAGGAACATATGCAACAATACGTGGTTAAAGTTCAAACTTTACTTGCACGATTCAGGGAGTGGTGGATCACACACAAACTGAGAGAAGAGAACGTAGAAGCGGATGCATTGGCCAATTTGGGGTCGTCTACAGAAATGAAAGGATCTGACACAGGTACTGTCATTCAACTTATGCATACGATACTGGATGTGGGCGCCTATTGTGACGCCTATTGACCGAAGACTCGAAGGCATCCCGATTACTATGCACCAAAGCGGCTTGCTACATCCTCTTGGGTGGACAATTATATAGGAGATCATTCTAAGGCCCGTTGGCCCGATGTTTAGGATCCTCGGAGGTGGATTACGTAATGAGAAAGGTCCATGAAGGAATTTGCGGGAACCACTCTGGTGCAGATTCATTGGTGCTAAAGCTGGTTAGGGCAGGATACCACTGGCCTCGGATGGAACAAGACGCAAAGGCATTCATTCAGAAATACAACAAGTGTCAGCGCCATGAATAGTTGGCGCACCAACCGACAGTGCTATTGCATTCGGTACTATCCTCATGGCCATTGATGAAATGGGGGATGGACATAGTTGGCTGCTGCTACCGGGTCCTGGAAAGATAAGATTCCTTTTAATTTTAACTGATTACTTTACTAAATAGGTTGAAGCTGGTCCTTACCAAAAGATCGGTGAGTGCGAACTGATCGACTTCCTATGGGAACACATAATTTGCATGTTCGAAATACAGAAGGAAATTGCCTGCGATAACGAACCGCAGTTCATAGGCTCTAAAGTCACAAAATTTCTCGAAGATCTGAAAATCAAAAGAATTACCTCCTCACTATACCATCCGAGCGCTAATAGATAGGCAGAGTCAATTAATAAGGTAATTATCCAAAATCTCAAAAAGAGGTTAGAATTTGCTAAAGGCAAGTGGCCGGAAGAGTTACCGGGCGTGCTATGGGCATACCGGACGACGGCAAAATCAAGTACGAGAGAGACTCCTTTCTCTCTCGTATACGACACAGAAGCTCTGATCCCGGTGGAAGTAGGAGAACCAGCATTGTGGTTCTCCCTAACAAATAAAGAAGCAAATAATGAGGCATTGCTGGTGAAGCTGGAACTTCTTGATGAACGCAGGGACTTGGCACATATAAGAATGGTGGCTCAGAAGCAAAGGATGGAAATACACTATAATCGTAGGGCAAATCTCCACTACTTTAGAGTATGAGACTTGGTTTTGAGGAAAGTAACTCAGAACACTCGGTAAATCAACGCTGGAAAGCTGGGTCCGACGTGGGAAGGCCCTTGCCGGGTTTCAACTGCCATCGGTAAAGGATCATACGAGCTGGTGAATTAAGATGGAGTCAAATTGCCTAGCAACTGGAACGTGACTCGCCACAAAAGGTATTATTTCTGATGGATCCTACCTATATTGAAAGTATGTGCTGCACTCGTTTTTCCTTGGACTAGTTTTTTTTCAAATCTGGTTTTTCTGGCAAGGTTTTTAATGAGGTAGCAACGGAAAGCACACTACGAAAGGAATGTTATCGGCAAAGTTAAGACCTTTAAATGACAGTGAATTGAAATAAAAGACCACTATGGGACGGTTAAATAGTCTTTGGCTCGATGGCAAATTCCTAATGGGAAGTAAAGCTTGCAGTCGAACCAAAGGCTATTCAACTATTCACAAGTGTTTCCCTCAACGGAGCAAGACTTTCAGTGTACAAATTCACATACTTCACATTTAAACACTGGGGAGAATAGTATGAGAATATGGCAACGTGATTGCCACAAAAATCGGGACTACGAGACCCGAGAACAATTATGTCTCATCGGGATCGGGGACTGCACGGACAACCCCGTAGAAATAAGTTGTACAAGTTAGCCATATGTATTGGTAGTTTATTTCTTTTTTTCAGCAAATGAATGCTTATGTATTTTTGAAGATAGAAGGAATAAAATAAAGTCCTTTTATTTTTATCTTGTTTCTTGTCCAAACGATGAATTAATTTTATCATTTGAAAGTTAACAAAAAACATCAAATGCTTGTGTTGTAATGAACAGGAGACGTCCTCTTCAAGTGCACCGTAAACATAAGAAGGATATCTTATGAAACCCTCATAGTAAAGGGTTAGTTTCGGAAGAATTTATGCCAAGAACAAAAAACTATCAGAAGCAAAATACACCCGAAGCCTTATCTAATTCGATGAAAAAAAATAAACTTTGCGCAATACTTAAATAAAAGTCGTTTTTATTTATCAACATGCCAAATGACATAAGTACAAAAGTACAAAGGGAAAACAACAAAAGGAAAAAGGAAAAATCTAAACATCATCGCCATCGGAACTCGGGAGGAGAGAGGTATCTACGCCCCCCGACCCCGAGAGAAGTGGGTGGATCTGCCACCGGTGCGGGATCTAGGCCTAAATCATCATTCTTTTAAAGTTCATCCTTGGTTTTCGAATACTCGGAACCGGTACTCGAAGAGTCAGTTGCATTAGGCTAAGCAGGAGACGTTCTTGAGTAGTTAACTCCAGCGCTCGGGCCTTGGCCATTTCATCATCAATATCAATGATGCTCGCTTTGGCATCCTCCAAGGTTTTCCTCATCATATGATTCATAGAGTATGTCTTTTCAAAGATGAGGGAATCCCCTTAGTGTTGGAGCTTTGCCTTAAGTTTGTCAACCTCGGCCAAAAGGCCATCTCGCTCGAATCTTGTGGCGCCAAGGCTAAGATCAAGATCACGGATTGTAGATATGTGAACCCGATTTTGCTCCATGATCTTCTTAAACCTCTCTTTCATCTGATCCCGCTTCTCCTCGGCAGCATCAGCCTCTTCGTCTTTAGAGTTCAAGGCTGCCTCCAAATTATTCACTCATTCAATGGAGGCAGACTCGCGCTCGGCACCAGCGAGCACGACATCTTGAACCTCAGCCCACTTAGCCTTAGTTTCTTGAAACTATACATTAAGCTCAGCGGCTTCTTGGATAAGGGCCATTACTTTTTGCTCGCTTAGCTGCAACCGATCTTCAAGCTCACTCGCCTCAGCAGCCTTTGCCTCCAACATTGGGAGACGAGCAACAAATTAGTCCCTCTCAGCTAACAGTTGATCCCGCTCAGACATAAGTCCTTATTTATCAAGGATCAATCATTGAAGGCCTTTAGACGTAAGGAAGTTGGCCTGCAAAACGTATATCAAAGACAGAAAGCCCATTATAATAGATAAATAAAGAACAAGCAGTAAGAGAACAAGTACGGTATCGATCTCGCATTATGCATGGCATTATTCAACATGCACTCTCCCAGAAAGAGAGTGTATCTTCTTCTTATCTTTCACTGAAGCCAGCGACTTCAAGTAGTTGGCAAGCTCTACCATCCTAGACAACAGATGGCACCCCTTCAAAAGCGAGAGAGTGACACTCCTCCTTCCTCAGGGATCTAGAGAAGGAAATGAATAAATGTGCCCCAAATTTCCGTAATCGGGAGACCGGGGAGGAGAAGTAGCCTCCTCTCGGACATCTGTGGCCAATGGAGGAGACGTAGCAATTTCTGGTGATGAAGGCGCAGCTGGTGTGAAGGGGGATGAAGTTGATGGTGTTGTAGGTTGAGAAACAGCTGTGACAGGAGCAGTGCTGATTATTGGTTGCTCATCAACCAAAGGTAGAAGAGACCCGATCTCCAACCTCACAGGACCGGAAACAGCAATGGGGGTCGAAAAGCGAGAATCGGCATTCTCTACTATATCCATTTCACCCCCCAAAGAGCTCGAACCTCACCTTCGATTGGGGTTCTAAGCTCTCCAGATTGAGCATTATGTTGAAATAATGAAGATCATTGTCTCTTTCAAGGGAAGCCTCTTCATTACTGGCTTCCCCGCCATCTTCAATGACCATTGTGACCGTGGCCGTTTCGGTCGTGACCTTCTTTATTTTCTTATTTTTATCCCTAGCCGAGGAAGAACGCCGCATTTTTGGTCGCTTGTTCTCTAGCTGGGGACTCCAAGAGGAAGCACCTCTACTGGAGGCAGATCTGAGGGCACCGCTCTGAGTAAGATCATCTTGTAGTGACGGTGAAAGAACTTATGAAATTTTTAGAAGTGAAAGAGGTAAAATGATGAGTATAAGTAAAGATATAGACGACAAAAATCGTGGTCATGATACCTCAAGAAACGATGAAAATATTGCTGAATCGTGGGGCAACAAGTGTTCAGGGTATTAAATACGAGAAGACGTACATCTTATCAAGTGTCAGAGATTGTTCAGAAGGTTTTCAGAAGATTTACTGCCAAGAAAGGGATCTTTACCAACTTTCCGGTGATATAGATATGCCACCGAAAAGTAAGGGGACTATCTCTATAGGGTAAAATAGATTTATATTAAATTATGGAATGATAGCGTGACGCGTGGAACTATAGACAGGCGAAAGACAAATTGAGTGAGAACCAAGACATAGAACAACAACTACAGTTAGCATCGGGCTGACCTCGAAGCGAACATGATTAACGTGAACAGAATCAAATGCTTGCCATGGAATAACATTCAATGACGAATATTCTTTGACATTAAATAGGCAACCGTTGTAGAGAATATTTGTATTCATGGCCGGTCGTTACATATATATCAATGGCCCTCTTTATTGTCATTTAAGAGGGGTTTGATCCTAGGATTTTGTTTTCCTAAGTCTAGCTATAAATAGTAGGCTCAGTAGCCATTGTAAGGACACGAAATCATTGGCATAACTTTTGCTACACTCTATTCTCAAGATCAATAAGATAATTTTACTTGTTTTGAGATATTATTCTTATTTCTGTTCTCGGATGCATCGCTCCCGGAGCCAGGCCTGCCATTTTCTTTGATTTTTATGCTGTCTTACTTTTAATCTTATTTATTCATCATTTTTTGATCAAATCAGTTCACTTGTCTATAAACTACGTAACAAATTCAACTGTACTGTTTTACGGGTAAACATCATCATTATTAATTATATGCACTACATTTCAACCTGTTTAGCATTACACTTTTATATCTATACCCGATTTTGGGGTCACAATTGAATCTATACCCGCTTTGCAAAAATATTTGCAATCCTGCCCAGTTTATGATCAACTTCAGACTTATCAGGTCTGAAGTTAAAAAAAATTAGTCTGAAGTAAAAAATTTGCACTTCACAAGCACTTAAGGCCAAAATGGTCTGAAGTGCAACCAATGGTTTCATGCACTTAAGGCCAATAAGTCTGAAGTGAAAATTGCACTTCAGATGCACTTAAGGCCAAATAGGTCTGAAGTGCAACCAATCGTTTCATGCACTTAATGCCAATAAGTCTAAAGTAAAAAATTGCACTTCAGATGCACTTAAGCCCAAAAGGTTTGAAGTGCAACAAACGTTTCCCTGCACTTAAGGCCAATAAGTCTGACGTGAAAAATTATAATTCGGATGCACTTAAGGCCAAAAGGTCTGAAATACAACTAACATTTTCGTGCACTTAAAGCTAAATAGGCCTGAAGTGCAAATTGCCCAGAAACATAAATTTGTTTTTCAAATTTTAACAATCCAATATATGATTTAATACCTAACTCTACTCCAAATGAGCTCAAATTTGAAACATAACCTCCAAATATAATCAAGAACAAACCCCGATCATCAATTTGTCAAAACAACAATAAATCTAACAAACTCATTTTGCAATTAAGAAAAAAAAAAGAAACTCGAAGCAATAGTAAAAAATAAAGTGTCACAACAGCTCACCACTGTAAAACATCATAAACTACCTTAAAATATGTTCATAAACATCATATAAAATCACTGTTACCCGAAGAAGAAGAAGACGAAGAAGGAGAAGGAGAAAAATATCTGAAATTATTTAAATAGTGATTACAAGTTAAATATTTTTTTTAAAAGTTGGTACAAGTTAAATGGGCGACCATTAAAAAGTGGGTACTGTTACCCGTGCAATTTTTACTGTAAAGTAGCATATATTCAGCAAGCTACAAATTTATTTGTATTTCGAAGAAATATTGTTATTTTCCATGGCACATACGATCCATCTTTTTGACAGTGCGAACTGATGCATAGTTTTTTTTGAACGTAATATATAATAATTATGTCTAAGTTCCCTGCTACCACATATCGATCATCAAGAAGTAACGAGGGTTGTGATACTTTGAACCACTTCTTTTAGATGATGAATCCTCCTCTACGACATGAAGAAATAAATACGAGTTCGGCTTTATATAAAAAAACTATACATTAAAATTCTTAAGCATGGATGTATAGTGCTCAACAAAGCTCGAATTAGAAAAAGTAATCCTCGATGGCAAGTTAAATTATTTAACATACCTTAGTGTAAATATTAACATTACGAGGGCGGATCCAAAATTTAAATCTTATGGGTTCAACTTTTATGATTTTTAGCATTGAACTCATTATATTTTTAAAGTTATAAGTTTATATTTACTATTTTTATAATTTTAATAAATTTTTACCTACAAATTTTTATTTCGCATCAAAAATTATGAATTCAGTTAAATCTCTCCCCAAACCACTACATCCGCCTCTGTGAGTGTACGTGATCATTAGTTGAATAGACAAGTTATCTGTAAATCCCTTTCATTTCGATGGTTTAATAATGGCAAATCACCCATGCTGGATGTTGGGTGGGCCCTTTATCAGGCCCAAGGCCTTGGAGTAAAAGGAATAAGCTCCATATACTTCCCTACACGTGTAAAGGACAATTTGGGGTCACCATTTTAACGCTTGCTCTGTTCCTTTCATCGTTCTACTGTTTATCTTCTTATTTTTTTCACAAAAAAAGAAAAACTTCTTTAAATAAAGGGACAAGGAAACAGGGTACAGGAAGCTGAGGAAATAAATAGTTGAAGTTTTGATTTCCTTTCACTTATTAAATGTCAATTTGATACTCAAAAATAAATGTGACTTAAATTTATTTTTAAAACAATTTAAGACAATGAGTAAAACTCTTTTTGAGAAAGCCGAACTAATATCTAACAATAAAAAATCTTGACACATACAAGGCAAAATCTTTTCTCAAATATTTGACTTAGTTATTGTTTACCCTAAAAATTGAGTAACAATTAAACTTATATTGTGGTTTTAAGGATATGTGATTTAAACCAGTACAAATTGATAAACAACGAATTAAATAGATAAATTG